>BQNB010055158.1:0-26950 GCA_026074375.1 Tanacetum coccineum
CTTGGATTTCTGTCTTTTTGTTGATATCCACTTCCTGCACAATACAAATGCAAAACAAACATATATTTGGCAGTTTTTGTCTGTTTTTGGTCATTTAAGCTCGTTTTTAGAGGTAAAAGATATGTGTAATTAAGCACTTATCACCCATAATTACTTCCATGCTATCCTCGATTAGTTCATGGAATATGGCTGTCATGCAGCGCCGAAATGTCATCAGTGCGTTGTATAATCTGAATGGCATTCGCTTGTATGTGAAGGTGCCATACGGGCAAGTAAACATGGTTTTCTCTTGATCCTCTGTGTAACAATCTGTTATTTTAGGTCATTTTACGACTCAATACTTCCCATTATTTATTTTTAGGGTTTTACGCATTTACTTTTAATTTTCATTGTTTAGCTAAATCACGTAAACTAAAAATCAACATTCAACGTAAACGAACATCAAACAAGTAAAAGTTTACGTCAAGCATGTGTTATATAATTATTATAAGGATAATTTATAACTTTTCATATTATATTTTTATCAGTTACGTAAAACGTTTACGTTTCGCAATAAAATGCATTTAAGCATACACGGAAGCACCAATACCCATCTATACTCAAACAAATACCTAATTTTATACCCAACACACAAAATTAAATCATTCTATACTTATAACCACATAGGGTCGGATGTAATGAGGAAAACACAAGGCTAAAATTCAAATTTCACTTCCAAAATATAATGCACATGTCTAAACTCTTCTCCTAGGAAGGAGGAGAGCACCTTACACATTTATACTTAAACCACCTCCAAAACTCATGGTTTTGATTTGTGGTATTTTTCCAAGTCTTATACTATAATACTAGTCAAAAAGTAACTAACACACACTCATTTCTTGCAAGTAAACTTTCCAAGATTAGGGTGTTCATCGTTTTGATTCTAGCAAGATTATAATCATATCTCATAATTAGGGTGTTCATCGTTTTGATTCTATCGAGATTATAATCATACAAGTATCATTAGGGTTAATATCTAAGGTATATCAAGGTGGTTTGGAAGCTTGGGTGTTGATTAATCAAGGGTTTGATTCAAGAAAGAAACTAAGGTTTTTCAAGATATAATTAGGGTTTCTTGATAAGTATTTAGGTTTAAACTTGGGTTTGATTTGTGTATCATCTTCATCCATTCTTCTAAGGTCTAACATAAACTCTAACCTTTTATAATTATTCATTTTCATATTTATATAATTGTTATATTGTTAATCACCATCTAGTATTTAATTTATAAGTTTATAAAATAAAACAAACACGAACATGGTTCGAATATACATTTATCTATGATGAAATGATTTTATACAAGTGTTGATTTAATTATAAAGTTATTTGATATATTAATTATTAAAAGTTATTTATAAAGTTTATAAATAAATAATTATGAGGACATGTTATTTGGATATTTTATTTAGACAAGAATGATGACCATATATTTAAAGACATAAAGTATACACAAGATATGTTATTAATTAAATTAGAGGACTTATAATAATTTAATTATGTTAAAAGCTTATAAAACAAATTTTATAAAACCATATTCCAAACAGTTTGTATATACTGTTAACCTACAAATTTTTATAAATTATTTTCACCTAATATTCATTAGTACATTTTATGAGGATTCCGTGATATAAGAACTAAAACGGAGCTATAACGAAGAAGTTATGAATTTTTCGAGATTACGATAATTAAATATATAAAGGTGTTTTTATAAAAATAGTTTTATAAAAATTGTTACTGTTTTGAATCTGATAAAAATTTATTATATATATTTTTATTATGTTAGTATCAGTTCATAGGAAACGGGGCATATAGAAGAAGCTCTATAAATGGCATTAAAACGAAGGAGTTATGAGTTTTGCAAGATTAAAAGTTATAAAAATGTTTTTATAAAAACAGTTTGAGTTTACTGTTTCGGCACAAATTTTTATAAAATCTGTGAGTATTTTATTTGATATTTTATCATAGTCAACGATTTCATACTAATAAAAGAACAAGCACATCGGAGTTAAAATGCGGCTAAGTTGTGTTTTTAAAAAGATTTTGGAAAGTAGAAATTACAAGCGCTAATTTAATTTTTTAAAATATCAATTTTATGCATTTTTAAAAAATACAATAAAAGTTGATAACAATTTATAATGTTGTTTACGAGTGTTTTCGGGTCCGTTTGGACTATAAAAACCTTAAGAAATATTGTAGTAACATTTATATAATATTTATATACGTTTTTAACTTTATAAATATTATTTTATAAAACAATAAAACCATTTATATAATATCATTATATAAACAATAGAAATACTTAATCAAGTATTATTAACACATAATCAATTATTGGACAAAGGTAATATTTTTACGAATGCATATACTTGGACATTTAATTAACAAGTGTGACTTAAATATTGTTTCAATTTCTATAAATTAAACAAAAACAAATAGGTGGGGATATAACTCTATAACCTATGATGTTGTATTTATATTAAATACATCGTACTTATACGACCTATAATTAACTAGGTTGCATTCGCATTCGGATTTTGCGAGACGTTTCACTTATTTGATTTATATAATCAATTCATTTCACTAGAGGTGAGTTCGTAGCCCCATTTTTATACGATTTCAATGATTTACAATTCTCGGGTAAGAAACATGCATTGTTATACAATGACCAAGTACAACATAAACAAATTTACGAGTTTGCCGAAGTAGCTATAAACCACAACAATTCCCATTGAATCATGAAACTGTAATTAATGTAAAGGTTAAAAAAAAAAGCATAATGTTATCCAATAGATATATTTTGGGACTGACATCCTCCGTTCGGGTGAGTAGCCTCACCTAGTTTCGGCGGTACCGAACTAACAGACGTATACCATGTCGAACTTGGATGTTGCGGGTTGAACATCTACACGGGCACACTATTGGCATTAATTTGCATATACATACATGTTGTAGTTTCCAGTCTAGAGACACATGCGACACAGCACTTTACAGTTTAGACAGCGTGCGTGTTAACTCAGAATCAACACATTTCTCGCACACTAATAGCTCATTTACTGCGCACAGTCTGTTCACACTCCCTCTTTGAACAAACTCAGTGGGATCCTAACTTTCATTACATTATTACTCAAACTCTGTGAATTCACCAACTTTATGTTGACGTTTTAAAGCATATTTTTCTCAGGTCAATAAGGTACAAGGGCAAGGATACATTAGGTGTCATCATTTTAGGAGTCATATTGCATAAAGATTTATGTGCATTACATTTGAGATATATTTGTTATGTATTAAGATCTTTACATTTTCAAGGATAACAAGTTAAGCCTTTGAGCTTTGTAACAAATATTTCATTAAATCCATTGTATCATTTTTCAAACTACCATTAAAGGTCTTCTTCTCATTCTTGTGTTTATTGATCCTGATGGAAGTAACACTCTCAGAACCCTTATTCCTGCTAACACCCACCTAATTTGGGGTGTTACAGATTGGTATCTAGAGTCAAAGTTATAGAGAACCAGGTCAAATATTTTGCTTGGACTATAACTGTTTTTCAAACATTGCATAATACAAAAAAAATTCACCGGACATACATACACTATTTGTTTGCATTGAATGCTTACATAATCTATATACGTACTTATATTATATTACGTATATTACTATACATGTCTCATATAGTATACTTTATATACGTTTGATTTATTGTTACAACAGTAGTGCAATTATCTTCTACGGACGGTTACCTACACGTCTATTTATTCTGATTCTGAGCCATGGAGATTCCAGTGGGTATCTGATGATGAGCTAGAGGCACCTGAGGAGGCGCCACAGTATCCTGAGCAGGCACCACCATCGCCTGACTACGTGCCTGGACCCGAGCACCCACCATCACCAGACTACGTGCCTAGTCCTAAGCACACACCTTCACATGACTACGTACCTGGTCCAGAGTGCCTGAAGTACTTGGTACCATCGGATGATAAGGTACCTATTGAGGATCAGCCTCTACCGGCTGATGCTTTACCTACAACCCTATCACTAGACTATGTTTCTGAATCCGATCCTTCGGGGGAGGACCCAGAGGAGGATCCTGCTGAGTATCCTACTGACGAAGGAGATGATGATGATGCCGATGATGATGAGGAGGACGAGGATGAGGAGGAGGAGCATCTAGATCCGGCTGACTATACTACATTACCTGTTGTTGACCCTGTATCCCTGTCCCCTCAGCTGAGGATACATAGGCATTTGAGACCGACGAGTCTGCTCATACACCTACCCATACTAGCCCTACTTATGCCGAGGCACCACTAGATTATAGAGCGGCCATGATTCGGTCGAGAGGCTCCTGCATCACATCACATTACATCACCACCTAGTCTTCGCAGGGCTAGTATAATTTCGTCCGAACCCTAGACAACACGATGTCAGCTGCTAATAAGGCACTCATTGCTGCGGTTGCTGCTGCACTACCTTCATCACCACCACCATCCCCACTTACTTCACTATCATCTCCACTCCCCGAGATTCCCTCACCACCATTATGCTTACCATCACCACTACTACCATTACCCGTACCATCATCACCCTTGCTATTACCTTCTACTAACCGTAGGGAGGATGTTCCCGAGGCTGATGCACCACCTCAGAAGAGGTTATGTTTGACTGCTCATGCTCCTAGGTTTAAGGTAGGGGAGAGGTCAGCAGCAGCTGCTGCTAGACAGCTTGGATTAGATGTTACTCGTGCTACTTATTATAGTTTTGTTGATACTATGGATGCCACCCCTGGATGTCCTATGTCTAGAGAGGTTGGCTATGGGATTATGGGTGTTTGGGATGACATGGTTGGGGATATGGAGGAAAGAGCACCGACCACTTTGAGATTTAAGACCAAAGAGTGACAGCTCTTGCAACTAACTCTTGGCTCGGGATACTCATGAGATGTATGTTCGACTTGAGAACGCCCAGGATGACCGCGCTCGTTAGAGAGCCCGGGTCAACACGTTGTTTAGAGATAGTCAATATCATCTTCATACAGCTATGCTGTTAGAGAGCGAGGCTAGGTAGCCCGACATGCATAGTCACAGGCCATGGACTGCAACAGGGCGATACATGCTGAGCTCCTAGCATATCAAGCAAAGGTCAGGGCATTGCGTGAGCAAATTGGTGTACTACAGAGACAACAGACTGAGGACCAGAGAGCCAGAGCCCGCTAGAGATCTAGAGCCTCAGGATGGACCAGCTGATGCTGGTAGTAGCTGTTAGTGTTGTATCATTTGTTAGCTATCCTGCATAGCCTGCTAAGTTTTATGGGTAACTCCCAGCTAGTAGGATGTATGGATCTTTTGTCATCATTTAGCTATCTTGAATATACATCAAAAGTATTATGTGTAATTCCCAGCTATCACGGACCTTTTAAAAGAGCCCGCGTGTGTTTCATATCTTGTATCTTCATCTGTACTGCGTCATTTGTAACCAACTATCAGGTATGAATTATCGATAGTCGACTATATGTATAGAAAGATCGATTTTATTTAATATCATTATGATATTCACGTTAGTTGTATATTTTCGTTGTGTGTTGTCTGATCTTATTTTATTTAATTATGCATATGTCCATGTCGCGTTATGATGGTATTAAATCTAACGTGTATTATTAATTTCTTGTGATTTTGAAGAAAATACTACCGAAAGAGACTACCACAATCACCAATCACCGCCCCTATGACCGATGCTCAAATTAAGGCACTTATAGCCCAAGGAGTTGCTACTACTTTGGCTGAGTATGAAGCCCATAGAAGCAGTAGAAATGGCGATGAGTTGCTCGTGAGTGCACTTACAGCGACTTCTTGAAATGCCAACCCTCCCTTCATATTTTAAGGTAATCAAAAGGAGTTGTTAGTTTTAAACTCAGTGGTTTGAAAAGATGGAGTCTGTTTTCCATCATTAAGCAACTGCACCGTCGCGTGCCAAATCAAGTTTTCTACCTGCACTCTTCTTGGAAATGCTTTGACATGGTGGAATTCCCACGTCAAAACTGTTGGTCATGATGCTGCATACGAAATGCCATGGAAAACATTAAAAAATATGATGACTGATAAGTAACTAATCAAGGAGCTCATTCAATGGCAGGCTATGCTGCGATCCTCTAATCTAGACATGCCATAGATTGTACTATGGAACCTAAAGGTTACAATGTATCCGAGTAAGAATAGTGAACTCTGTCAGACATTCTCACCACCTTTTTTCAAGACGATACAGCGCGGCAAACGATCAGCGGCAGCGCCATGGCTGTATCTTCCCGCGTAAGACCACAATCATATCATCTTAGGTCTGATGATCGAGTTCTATTGATCGCATTTAAATAGTTTCACGCGAGATTACTATATCCTAGCGTCAGCATAACAATCGACAAAGAGCGAGAACATCGCTATGCACTTGGCGCGAACGGACAGCCCACCCAGACTCATGATGCCTATAGCGAGACTGCCACTACACACAAGATTAGGTCTCATGCGGCGCGCTGTGGCAGCTCACGATTGACACTCAGATTACTATATTCACATAGACAGTATATATGAGCAATACCGCGTATTTACAATATCACATCTCCACACACAACTCCCTCTAAGGAACATCGCTAGTGTAATGCACACTCAAAGGCAGATCTTAATACTCAAAAGCGCGTGTTGACATCACACAAGGCACTACCTTGAGATCACTGGATCCTACACCACGCTGGATGTCCTGATTGACATATTACACAGAAGTAATCATCGATATGATCGCTATAAACCTTTTGTGCCCTAAAATGCAACACCATCACGATGGGCAGTGTAATCCAAGTAAACCAAATGCAAGAGAACTATGCCCATACTGCCTGGGGATTTAGGAGTTTTGGGTATGGTAATGCATTGTATGTAGTTACGAAAGCACGAATTGCAGCGAACGATCTTCTAACTGTTTTGCAAGACCATTGCTGTAAAACGAAACGACTTTTAAGTAGTAATCGAAAATATAACCTCGTGTTGACCTCACTCTTTGGGCATCTAAGCCTTCGTCAACCACTCTCTTACTCAAACACTTCAAAAGGAAAACCATCCAGAGCAAACGATCAGGAAGTTTCCTCGTGTACTAATTATTATCCCCAGATTTATTTAACTGTTTTTTTTTTTTTTTTATCTATACAACCAAAAACACCAGCTGCTGCGACTACACAACCAAAGATCCCTAGGGGCAAATTAAAGGGGTGTCACTTGCTTTGAGTGTGAAGCTCAGGGCCATTTCAAGAGGGATTGCCCTAATTTGGAAGATAACAGCCGTGGAAACCAATCTAGGAACGGTAGAGCAACAGCAAGGGCTTATACAGTGGGAAATGCAGGGAAAAACTTGGATTCCAATGTAGTTATGGTTACGTTCCTCTTAAACAACTGTTATGCTTCTATCTTGTTTGATACTGGTGCCGATAGGAGTTTTGTGTCTACTTCATTTAGTTCCCTAATTGATATCATTCCAACTGCACTAGACCATGATTATGATGTCGAACTAGCCGACGGGAAAATAATTTGAGTTAATACTATCATACGGGGTTGCACTTTAAACTTCTTAAATCATCTATTCAACATTGACTTAATGCCAGTAGAGCTTGGTAGTTTTGACGTCATTATTGGTATGGATTCGTTAGTAAAGTATCATACCGTAATAGTCAGTGATGAGAAGATTGTTCGTATTCCCCTTGGAAATGATATCTTGATTGTTCGCGGTGACGGAAGCAACAACGAGCACGGGTCTCGAATAAACATAATCTCGTGCACCAAAACTCAAAAGTATTTGTTGAAAGGATGTCATGTCTTTTTTGCACATGTTACCGCAAAAAAGGCTGAAGAGAAGTCGGAGGAGAAGCGACTTGAAGATGTACCTATTGTTCAAGATTTCCCTGAAGTATTTCTTGAGGACTTGCCGGGTATTCCACCAACTCGACAAGTGGAATTTCAAATTAATTTGGTACTTGGTGTTGCACCTGTAGCACGGGCGCCGCTTGCATCTCTGACATGACTCAGAACTCTCGGTATCTCGATCGGGCTGGGCGCATTGGCACAACATCAATTGAACGACATCCCACCATCACAGTACTATCATCATTCTCGCACACACCGAGCTCTCTATAACACACACATTCCACGTCTGCTCACACACTCTATTGTGTGATGTCACCCGCGGATCTATCTATTCACACGCGCCAGAAGTACGCCACGAGGCACAGGCGAACCTTTATCGATTAGCGGCGATGCTCCTTCCTCGAAGTCTCAATTCACCATATGAAGACAAGGCCACACATCTCTCGCCTTAATCCAGCGAACTCTCTAGTGAGCTAAGACGCAACTCTCCCAGCGCACTACTACTCGACAGATGACCCGCACCACTCTTCTCGACTCTCGCTAAAACCTGCTGACATCACAGCGGACTTACAACATCTATCAGAGTGGATGATTCGTGCCAAGAGACTTGCACCGCTTCTACCTACCGCGACCGTACTCAGTCATGCACATGCTGTATCAATCGACGTCATTAGCGAGCTTTTCACCTCTCTCTATGACTGCGGCATTAAAGTTGGTCTTAACAACGAGATACTCAGTACAACATGCTTGACTCTGGTAAAAGTTTCCTGCAACATGCAGTTCACATGCTCTCCCATAGCGCAACAATCCCGGTACATGTGCCCTGAGATAAGTCTCATACTACACCTACTACTTCATAGCCTCGCGATCAGTCGATGATTAGCACATCTCTCCTTTGCGCACTATATTGCTCACACACTCTAAATATTACGAAGCAAGACTTGAAGAACGAAGCGAGAAGTTAATCGTAAGCTGATTGCTTAAGAAAGAGGAGTTGTATGCCAAATTTTCTAAGTGTGAATTTTGGATTCTAGAAGTACAGTTCCTTGGTCACGTGATTAACAGTAAGGGCATTCACGTGGATCCCGTCAAGATCGAGTCTATTAAAGATTGGGCATATCCTAAGACTGCAACAGAGATTCGTTAATTTTTAGGTCTTGCCGGTTACTATCGAAGATTCATTGAGGGATTTTTAAAGATCGCCAAATCAATTGAACCAAGGCTTAACCCAGAAGAAGGTACAAGTTTGATAGAGGTGACTAAAAAAACGGCTTTCCCAACTATGGAAAGAGAGTTATCATGCAGCTACTTGCTTTACCTGAAGGAGCTAGAACTTTAATTGTTTTTTTGCGTTAATGCTTCGCATAAAGGATTAGGTGCTATCATAATGCAGAACGAGAAGGTGATTGCTTATGCATCACGACAACTAAAAATTCATGTGAAGAATTATACAACTCATGACTTGGAGTTAGGAGTAGTAGTGTTTACTCTAAAGATTTGGAGGCACTATCTGTATGGAACAAAGTAGAATACCCGTGTTCAACTATCATAAAATTTCAACATATCCATATCCAGAAAGGAGTAAACATGGAACAATAAAAACAACGTCGTTGCTGAATTGCTCAGTGATTCGATTGAAAATATTGGTGGAATGTCGTTATTACATACTTTTACTAATCGGAAAAAGCAAAGCAAATGTTATGGCTGACGCTTTAAGCAGAAAAGAACGAATTAAACCATTACGGGTTCGAGCCTTAGTTATGACTATTGGTTTGAATCTTCCCAAGCAAATTTTGGAAGCTCAAACTGAGGCAAGAAAACCAGAAAACCTCGAGGTTAAAGATGTGAGAGGTATGATGGTAGAAACTTCATAGGGATCGGAAAACCCTAGGAAAGAAAAGTTAGAACCGCGTGCTGACGGAACACTGTGTTTGAATAACAGAAGTTGGTTGCCGTGCTATGGTGATCTAAGGACTTTGTTTATGCATGAGTCCCATAAGTCAAAATATTATGTTCATCCTGGATCCGACAAGATGTACCAAGACATGAAGAAATTATATTGGTGGCCCAACATGAAAGCCGATATTGCCACCTATGTTAGCAAGTGTTTGACATGCCTAAAGGTCAAAGCTGAACACTAAAAACCATCTGGTTTGTTGGTGCAACCTGAGATTCCTTAGTGGAAGTGGGACAATATCACCATGGATTTTATCACCAAGCTCCCAAGGACGGCAAGTGGCTATGATACCATTTGGGTAATTGTAGACCGTCTTACTAAGTTTGCATACTCTTTTCCGATGAGGGAAAATAACCCAATGGACAAATTGACAAGACTGTACATGTAAGAAGTAGTCACGAGACATGGAATACCAGTCTCAATCATTTGTGACCGTGATGGTAGATTTACATCACAGTTCGGGAGGTCATTTCAGAAGGATTTGGGTACTCGATTAGATATGAAAATTTTTTACCATCCGCTGACCGATGGACAAAGCAAAAGAACCATTCAGACACTAGAAGATATGTTACTCGCTTGCGTGATAGACTTTGGAAATGGTTGGGATAGACACTTACTGCTGACTGAGTTCTCATATAACAATAGTTATCATACGAGCATTAAAGCGGCACCATTTGAGGCGCTTTATGGTCGTAAGTGTCGTTCACCTGTTTGTTGGGCCAAGGTCGGAGATACTCAGCTTACCGGTCCATAAATCATTCATGAGACAACCGAGAAAATCATTCAAATCAAACAAAGAATTTAAGCCGCTCGTGATCGCCAGAAGAGTTACATCGATGTGAGGCATAAGCCTTTAGAATTTCAAGAAGGCGACAAAGTCATGTTAAAAGTTTCGCCTTGGAAAGGGGTTATCCGTTTTGGTAAACGGGGGAAGTTAAACCCAAGGTATATTGGCCCATTCAAGGTGTTGGCAAAAGTGGGAACCGTTGCTTATAGACTCGAACTTCCTCAACAATTAAGCATGGTTCATAGCAGGTTTCATGTGTCCAATTTAAAGAAGTGTTTATCCGACGAGCCGTTGGCAATTCTGTTAGATGAAATACACATTGATGATAAGCTTCACTTCGTTGAAGAACCAGTGGAGATTATGAATCGTGAAGTCAAGCGGTTAAAGCAAATCCGTATTCCCATTATCAAGGTTCAATGGAACTCTAGGAGAGGTCCTGAGTTCACATGGGAACGTGAAGATCAATTCTGAAAGAAGTATCCGCACCTCTTCACAAAAACCGCACCCTCGACAAGTACCACATCTTAAGCCTTGCGGACAAGGCTCCTAACGGGAGAAGACTGTAACAATCCATTATTTCAGGTCATTTTACGACTCAATACTTCTCATTGTTTATTTTTAGGGTTTTATGCGTTTACTTTTAATTTTTATCGTTTAGTTAAATCGCGTAAACTAAAAATCAACATTCAACGCAAATGGACATCAAACACGTAAAAGTTTACGTCAAGAAAGTGTTATATAATTATTACGAGGATAATGTATAAACTTTCATATTTTATTTTTATCGGTTACGTAAAAGGATTACGTTTCGCAATAAAATGCATTTAAGCATACATGAAAGCACCAATACCCATCTATACTTAAACAAATACCAACTTTTACACCCAACACATAAAACTTAAATCATTCTATACTTATAACCACATAGGGCCGGATGCAATGAGGAAAACACAAGACCAAAATTCAAATTTCACTTCCAAATTATAATGCACATGTCTAAACTCTCCTCCTAAGGAAGAGGATAACACCTTACATATTTGTACTTAAACCACCTCCTAAACTTATGGTTTTGATTTGTGGTATTTTGCCAAGTCTTATACTATAATACTAGTCATAAAGTAACTAACACACACTCATTTCTTGCAAGTAAACTTTCCAAAATTCTCTCTTGTCTCTCTTTATAAAGCCACGGCTCATATCTCATAATTAAAGTGTTCATAGTTTTGATTCTAGCAAGATTATAATCATACAAGTATCATTAGGGTTAATATCTAAGGTATATCAAGGTGGTTTGGAAGCTTGGGTGTTGATTAATCAAGGGTTTGATTTAAGAAAGAAACTAAGGTTTTTAGGGTTTCTTGAAAGTATTTAGGGTTAAATACTTGAGGTTGATTTTGTGTATCATCTTCATCCATCTTCCTAAGGTCTAATACAAACCCTAATCTCTTCAAATTATTCGTATTCATATTTTATATATATGTTATATTGTTAATCACCATCTAGCGTTTATTTTATGAGTTTATAAAATAAAATGAGCTTGTACATAATTTGAATTTATTTATTCATATGATGAAATGATGTTAAAAATATGATAGAACACAAGAAAAATACTTTATATAATTGTTGGTTAATTTATAGATTTATTTTATAAATTAATTGTTGAAAGTTTATTATTAAAGTTTATACACAAATAATTATGAGGACAATTTATTTAGACAAAAATGATGGACATGAACTTGAGGACCCAAAATATGTAAGACATGGGGTATAAATTAATTTATAGGACTTATACAAATTTAATCAAGTAATAATTCATAAAACTAGTTTATAAATCATAAATATATACGGACTGTTTTAATTATTCCGTTGAGATTCGAATTTTTATAAAATATGAACCCTACTGATTTAAATAGTACTCTTCATAAGGATTCCCAATCTATAAAGAACTCGAAAAACGAAGCTATAACGAAGAAGTAATTAATTTTACGAGATTACGATAATTAAATATATGAAAATGTTTTTTATAAAAAAAGTTTTATAAAAACTGGTACTGTTTTGGATCTGATAAAAATATATAAATATCTTATTATGTTAGACCATCTCAATAGGAAACTGTGCATATAAAGAACTTGAAGAACGGAGTTATAACGATGGAGATACGATTTTCGTAAGATTAAAGTTATAAAAATGATTTTATAAACTGTTTTGAATTTACTGTTTCGACACATATTTTTATAAAATCTGTGAGTATTTTAGTTGAAGAGTTTATCTCGTCACGATTCCATACATATAAAGAACAAGCGAAACGGAGTTCAAATGAGTAAGTTATGAGTTTTTAAATTTTTTGGATAAATAGAAATTACAAAAGCTAATTAATTTTTATAAACAATTTTCTGTATTTTATAAAAATATAACAATCTGATAGAAATAGAAAAAGTGGTTTACGATTCTTTCAGGTCCTTGGACTATATTTATAAATCATAAATATGTTGACCTTAACCAATTGAATAAAATTTATAGCATAATTGTAAATCAAATTTGCTATATGTTTTCATTTACATTTTAATTATACTAGACGAATACCCGCGCATAGCGGCGGAAATTCCTAGCGGCAGATAATTAATGATATATGATATTATGGTAAGTGTTTCGTGTAACATTCAAAATAGAAAGTGAAAAGATCAAAATATAATTGCAAACGCATGTAACATGCGATAATTCAACTAAAGAAAAAGGAAACATTTATAGCGACGACCAATTGACGATATGCGATATTGTTGTAAGTGTTGTGTGTAACGTTCAAAATAGAACATGAAAATATCAAAATGTTATTGCAAACGGTTGTAACATGCTTGTTATTGTTCAAGACACCTTTCTTGATTTCTGGTGGACCTCTAGATATCCTGAAATAAGCAACATAATAAGTTAAAATGAATGGATGTTTAACCTAGAGCCTTATATTTATAAGCCACGGTTAATTCCATATTACAAAGCAGTTACCAATCACATATTTAATGTCATTAAACTCAACCAAGATATTTTTATTAAGTCATCAAATTTTGAATGTATATATGAAACGGCAGATTTTTTCCTTGGCGAAATATATTGTTTTATCAATTGACACACATTAAAATAATTCTATTAACTTGATTGAATACTTTTTAAAATTAGCATGTGGGATTTGTGATTATGTCCAAAATTACATCATATTATTCATTGTTATTCAAACATTCTATATATAAATTACCATTTGACTTAGTTAACGATATGTGAGTATAGGTAATGTGAATGTGTTTGTGGATATGTAAATTACATCACATAATACATTAGGATTAATGTCTTGTAATTTATGGATAAAATTGCATTTTTAAAAAAACTAATATAAAAATGTTAATTCTTTTCCTATTTTACCTCACAATTCATATGTTTGTTGAAGAAGCAAGCTTGTAATTAAGAATTGGTTATACTAATTCCTTTTTGACGTCATAAAATTTTCAAATGTTATTAAACATACTTTGCGTTTTTTTTTGCATGGTCAAAACATTTTGTGGCTTCCTCTATTTTAGAGATTGTCCAACCTATACTTTCTAGATGTTAGTACCATTTCCATTCGTCCATCCTTTTATAACATTCACAATTTCAACATTTCTAAAACTATACTCAACTTTCAACAATTCAATATTATCAAAGATTCAACATTTTCCGAAAATAGATTCCATTTGTCCGGCCAATATCCATTTGTGTAGCAATATACATTCCTCCAATGTCCTATGTTGACTTTGCTACAATGTTCATTCGTGTAGGATTGTAGGAATATAGTTTCCATATTCAAGTTTTTCAACAATAATGGATTGTCGATTCCACACTGGCATTACAAAAAAGGACAAACAATCGAATCAATACCCATGTCCACGACGAGAGATATTAAAACTCGATGGGAACGCGTTAGATTTTGACTTTCCAATCTATGATATTCAACCTTTGATTGGCACGGGATTTAAACCCACCTAGTCGGGCAAACTAACATCCTGAAACCGATTATTCCCATCATCCTCCTTTCCGAATTGAAGCCACTGAAAAGACCATCACTTCTACCGGTCCAAATACGTAACGATCTTGCCGCAAAGGCACGAGAGTAGTCATATCCGAGAACCTCAGCCAAAGAGTTAAAGTTTCATCTCTTCAATTCCACTCCTCGCTTTCATTTCCGAAATGAGTTACTAAACTTGAACGCAATCAATTTCGAACAAACAAGAAGCATTCTTATACAACTCAAGAGCGAACATACGTGGTAACACTCTTTGATGACACCACCGCCTTCATACATTGTCGAGCCATTATGCGTAAGATATCTTCTTGGTGGAATATCGACTATTCGGATGTGAATTCTTATGAGGAATGGCGAGTTTGGTTGGTTTCTATTCGGATTCAATCCAAACTCAAAGGCGTTCTTGAGGGTGTATACTATGGTTTGTGGTGGTATATGTGGAACTTTCGCAACAAGTTTCTGTTTGATAAGAAGATCCCTGAAAAGGCGCTGATATTTGATAATTTAGTTTCTAGTTCTTTTTATTGGTGTAAATTCAGATGTAAAGCGTCGTTCAAGTGGGACGATTGGCTTAAGAACCCTTATATTGTTCTTGTTTGATCCAGCTCCTTGCTAGTGTTTTAATAAATCGCCGTTCAAAAAAAAAATTACATCACATAATACGTAGAATATATAAGCCAAGATTAGGATTAATGGCTTGTAATTTATGGATAATATTGCATTTTAAAAAAATTAATATAAAAACGTTAATTCTTTTCCTATATTTCCTTACAATTCATATGTTTGTTGAAGAAGCAAGCTTGTATTTAAGAATTGATTATACTACTACCTTTTTAAAGTCACAAAATTTTCAAATGTTATTAAACATACTTTGCGTTTTTTTTTTCATGGTCAAAACATTTTGTGGCTTCCTCTATTTTAGAGATTGTCCAACCTATACTTTCTAGATGTTAGTACCATTTCCATTCGTCCATCCTTTTATAACATTCACAATTTCAATATTTCCGAAACTATATTCAACTTTCAACAATTCAAATTCTCAACGATTCAACATTTTCCGAAAATAGATTCTATTTGTCCAGCCAATGTTCATTTGTGTAGCAATATACTTTCCTCCAATGTCCTATGTTGCCTTTGCTATAATGTTCATTCGTGTAGGATTGTAGGAATATAGTTTCCATATTCAAGTTTTTCAACCATGTTCCAACCATTGTCAAACTGTCCATTCGTAGCAATATACATACTTTCCATGTTTTAGCTTTTTTCTTACAATTCAACATTTCATAGATAGATTCTTTAGTTAACAAACATTCCATATATAAATTACCAATTGTCTTAAGTTTTCAATCGTTTCCATAATCCCATAATTCCAGCCATGTTAATAAGATATCTTATAAGAAATGAGATTTAAAAACAAACTCGAAAAGAATCAAACTTATTTAATAGATCTATATAAAAAAGCATAAAAATGCCTCAAAACTTTTGGTATCATGGTGGGTTTCGTTGGTCATGTTCTGATGGCGGCAGCAACACTGGATTCCGACGAAAATTTACATAGAAAATTTGTATCACTTCAAAGTCATTAAAAAACATCTCGTATCAAGAAAAGAAAATTAATAAAAAAACTATATAAACAAAAATATAAAAAAATCTATACAAGAAAACAACACTTAAAGATAAAAGGCTATACAACCCGTTATAAAAGCCTACAACTGAATAAAATTTACAACAAATTTAATAACAACTTTTTTGATAAGGCATGTCAAAACAAATATTACAACAAATATTAAGAACTTCTAAAATAAGGCATACATATTATGAAAACACAAGCGGCGGCAACAAGTTTTTCAGCGACGGCAGCGGCTTGTTCTGGCGAGTCAGCGGCGGCAGCCGCTACCATTCTCTTATCTCCAATCTGTGTTACAAAAGACAAAAAAAACTATAGATCTATTAAAAACAATAGATCTAAATATAAAAACTATAAAAATAACTCAAAAATACCTTAAAGCTTGAAAAACTCCTTTTTAATTGTTATTTCGGTGGTAGGTGACGTCCGGTGGTTGATAGTTGCGGCGGTGGAGATGTATGACGTTGGTGGCGTCGGTGTCGTCGGTGTCGTTGGAAGTGGTGAGAACAGGTGGTGTCGGCAGTGGTGATAAACGGTGGTGGCGACGACCGACGGTGGTGGGCGTGGTGGTGATGAGAATGTATTATGTAGTGGTGGAGGGAGAGAGAGGAGTTGGTGTTGTGTGTGTTTTTAGAGAGAGAGAGAGTGAATGAGCAAAATAGGGCTTTCTCCTTTTTATAATATAAGGAGTATAGATGAATGAGCCAACCATTATTACTTTCCAAAATTGGGATTCAGTTTTCCACAATTCCACTTTCAAGATTTGGTGAAAAATGTTTTATATATTAGTATAGATATAATCAATAAATATATTAAATCATGTATTATTAACAAATAATCAATTGTCAGTCAATAATAATATTTTTCTTTACTTATACAAATACTTAAACATTTGTTTAACAAGTACGATTTAAATATGTTTTTGACTTTTATAAATTAAATAAAAAACTAGTAGGTGGCGATGTAACTCTATAACTTATGATGTTGTATTTATATTAAATACATTATACTCATACGGCCTATAAATAATTAGGTTGCATTCGTATTTCGTGAGACGTTTCACTCATTTGATTTATATAATCAATTCATTTCACTAGAGGTGAGTTCATAACACCATTTTTATACGATTCCAACGATTTACAATTCTCGGGGTGACAAACATGCATTGTTTTACATATGGACGCAAGTACACTTTAAACAAATTACGAGTTTGCTTAAGTAGCTATAACCCACTATGCCCATGAATCATGAACTGTTAATTATTGGTAGTAAACGCGAATGTTATGAATAGATCTATTTGGGATTGACATCCTCGTTTGGGTGAGTAGCGCTCACTAGTTTTGGCGGTACCAAACTAACGGACGTATACCATGTCAGATTTGGATGTTGCGGGTTGAACATCTACACGGGCACACTATTGGTATTAATTTGCATATACATACATCTTGTAGCTTCAGTGTCACGAGCTTAGCGCATGCGTAATTACATTTTAAGATATTGTATGTGTTAAATGTCTTACACTTTGAAATCTTGTGGTCCTACTTTATACATTACTTAAACCTGTGAATTCATCAACTTTATGTTGACGTTTTAAAACATGTTTTTCTCAGGTCAATAAGGTACAAGGGCAAGGATACATTGGGTGTCGCCATTTTAGAAGTCATATTGCATAAAGATTTGTGTGTATTACATTTGGGATATATTTGTTATGTATTAAAATCTGTGTAAGCATTTTCTAATTCATGAACGAATTACACGAACCCGTCGTCTACTTAATATTCCGTTAAGGCAATGCACAAGTAAGATAGTATGACGACTATTACAAGGCCCCTAAGAGTATATTACATGCAATTAAAATACCTTAAGAGGGATCAACCATATTAGGGGTAAGGTAGTATGAAGACTGTTACTGATGGTATCCTTTCTACACACTCGCATTTCCCTAGACGTCTATGCCAATTTAATATCTTATGACTAGTTTTCTAAAGCCTAACACGCACATCCATCACAAGAAGCAACTATTAAAAGGATCTACAAACTAAGTTTCATGCAATCATAAGTAAATACTAATAGATCTAGCCTTGCATGGTAAATAAAGAAGAAAAACAAGAATCTATCACAAAACACATAGACATATTAAGTGATAAGGGATAAATGAACTTCACTTGATTAAATCATGCAGTTAGAGCTGTTACGAGAGGGTTTTGACACCCTAAAAACGAGCCCAAAGGCTGCTGAAATCATCTTCTAAAACTAAGGTTCATCTCCCCAAAATTATACTTTAAAAGTTACATACTAAAACCCTAAAATCGGATTTGTATATATAGAAAAAGAGGTGTGACGGCGTCGATTTATATCTCTGACGCCGTCGCCCCGTAGAATCTTCTAGGGTTTCTTTAAGTCGGCTACGTTCTGACGCCGTCTGGAAATCCTTGACGCCGTCTTTTGAATAGGCCTGACGCCGTCGCTTATGGTTTGCGACGCCGTCTCGGCTACTGTTTGATTTTTTTCAAGATAGTTGGTGTAGAGCCGTGGTCTTGTCCATTACTTCTCCAATTGAGCCCAAGTCACGTGTATTTTCTCCAAAAGCCATCCAAGTACTAAAAATACAAAAACAAACGATTAAGCACACAATCTAAGCATATTTGCATGATTTAGGGGGTTAAATAACCCCGAAAAAGTGTATAAAATGACACCTTATCAGCCTACTAATGCAACCTAGTTCTTTATAACCTTGGCTTTAGATACCAATATGTAACACTCCCAAAATCATGCAGCGAAACAGTAACCGGGGGCGTTACTTCATAATACGAGAACACAAGACATAAGAGAACGGCCTCTATACGAGTCGTTTAAAAATCTCGTTGATACATAAAAATTTAATTAAGTTTGAAATAAAACGGTCCCATAGTTTAACATAAAAATAAAATGGCCCCATAGTTTAATTAAGTTTGAAATAAAATGGCTCCTTTTTGTCTTTTTATTTTTATATATGCGGATGTGGCTTGCCGAGGGTTTTGTGAAGGCATTAGAAGGCCCTTAACAAGCTTATTGTTTATGTAGGGTGGTGGTGAAAGCTTGAATAAACTCTCCATGCACAACTTCATTGCAAACAATTGCCAGTGAACACCGAGGTACTTTATTTATTTATTGTATTGAAAGGGGTCACTAACCAGCAGACTGCATTAGATTTCATTATTGATCTATGAAATCATACACGAAACATCTTAATCATGTGACGTGGTTTTTATAGGAAAACAACACTGTGGTGGTGGTCGTGGTTGTTTTTTTTTGTGTGTGTGGAGAAGATGGTTGTTGAGGTGGTAATGAAGAGATAAGGTTAATTTGGAAAAAGAAAAAGAGTAAATAGAAAAGCTAGAAAGAGTGTCACATAAATGGTCCTTGTGGTTTTTTTAGACGTGAAAGGACGATAATGCCCTTCTGTTAACTTTTAATTCGATGGAAAATCGGTCAAAGGACCGATCAATCCAATATGGACAACCACAGGGACCATTAGTGTAATTAAATGCGTTTTAATACCAAAGATGCAATTTGATGTAAACCACAAGGACCAAACATGTAATTAACTCCAATATATATATGCATAGCTTCATTTGAGATGTTCTTAGTTCAACTTTCATATATACTCGAAATTATATTGTTTATTGATCAAATGAGTAACATGTTGAAATTAGGTCCCAAAGAAATGAAAGGAGAGGTATGGGACCAAAAAGGCATGTCCGAAATTGTGCAAATTCATATTTCACATCAAAACAACTGCATCAACTCGTTCCAGGTTTCTGTTGCTTCAGCTGATGAAGAGACGGGTCTCATATCTGTTTATGCTCAAAAGAGCTACGGAAATCCCGATGGGATGAACTTTAACACTGTAAGGAACATAACAAAAAAAATTTACTAGTTGTTTTTTACTATATACATATATATATTTAGTTATGAGAAATTCATAAAGAATTTATAAAAATTTGTTTACAAAATGATGTGTCATGTAATTAAGGCATCCATTATGATGGTTTATGAAAAAGTTTATAAAATTATGAAGAGGCCTAAAAACTTATAAATTATAGTGAACATCCATTTTAAGTTTGTATGACATGAAAAGGTCTAGGATATTAGACATTTTCATAATTTAATGCACTTAAATTATGTGAGATTTTTATAAAACTTGAAAAAGTTTATACATAGTGAGGATATGTTAATAAAATTAAAAAGTTATAAATTAATGTTATAACACAATTATAAACCTTTAGAAAGGTTTACCGGATTTGCATGACACATGTGATAAATTTTTGCAAGAATTTTATGATTCTATCATTTCTCTTTAGTTATTATGCATGAATAGTGACACACAATAATAAAAAATAATTAGTGACACGCAGAGTTGGTGTCACCAAAAGTCAAAAATTCGTCAATGGTATGAAAGTGTCAACAAATGTTAGAAAAAAAATCACTCAAAACTTTAAGGTGTTTTACTAGTTGTTTTTTATATACATTTATATTTATTTATTATACTCATTATTTTTAATTTTCTTTAGTGACAACTTTATGTCACTAAAAGTTAATTTGTTGTAGTCATAGAGATGCATATGTACGCTGGATATGTTATTGTAGTCAAGCGTTTGTGCTATCAAATCTGAGAGTCGTAAGTTGAGACGCGTGTGAGTGATTAGGTGATATTAAACAATTAATTTCTCTTAAATAAGTTAGTATATGCAATGTGACTTACTTTTTTTAATCGATTTTGTTGTGTTAAGTTAATTTTTATGTTCTGAAATCAGTTACTCCATATGTCTAAAGTTTTGTAAAAAAATTACAGGTGGTAATCGATCATCAAAAAAAAAAAAAAAAAAAAAAAAGTATTTGGTTTTCTTACGTGGTGAATACCTCATGTAAATTGGCCTCCCACAATCTATTTGTTACAACAAAAAAAAGACACTGACCTTTGGAGACAGTGTAATAGTGACTTGTCTTATGAGCCTTTTAACTTTGAATTTGGACCAAGGAATTTATTTGGAGGATTTCATGGAAGTGTTTACGAAGGATCTGTGGAAGCTATTGGAGTTTATGTGAAACCTTATGAGTTTGACCACTCTGAAGATGACTTTGGTTTTTAATCTTAGTGTTTACTGAAATGTGATTTCAGAAGGCCGTGCTGTGCTAATCTCTAATGTGTGGTGGTTGTAATGGTTTAAGGAAGGGTTTGTTTGGTAATAAACGACGTAATTAAATAAATGATGTAATGTAATGATTTATTACCGATATTATTCAGGTTTAGTTTGTATAATAAGACGGAGCGGAATCGGTTTTATCTAATATGGTTAGTTAATGATGGACTTTTATGTAGTTTTGATTTCATTGCAAGGTTGAACGAAAGAAAAGCAAGAATCCCTAAGGAATCAAAATAGTAGATTTTGATGTAATGGGTCATTACTTGTAATGAGTCATTACATTCAATACGCTTTGATTACAACGTATCGAACACTACGTAATTTTGTTGCGCGTTATGGCGGAGCTGTTTTTGACTTGGTTTTGTGTTTGTCGTTTGTCGAACTGTGTGCAGTTATTATTTGTTGAGGTTTATCGAGTCGGGTGAGATACGAGTCGGATTATGTTGGGTCGGGTGATTCGAGCTGTCGGGTGTAAACATCAACATATTAGATTACTTAGTAGGGCAAATTGCAGAAAAATGTACTCAACTTATACACAATTTTAATTTAATGTACTTTACTCTTTTTTTTCTCAATTTAATATACTCAACTTTTTTGTTGTTACAATTGAAGACAATTAATAGGTTACTAGGTCACCAGCAGGTCACATTCTTCTTCGACATGATTTTCCGACGACCCACCACCACCACTTTAAAAGCAAATAATTAAATACTTTAATTGAAGAGACGATATATGATCAATGAAAAAATGCAGCCATTACAAATTTTTTAGATGACGTGCAAGTTTGGAGACCCATTTGCATTTCATAAGTTGGTAGATCACTAGATGCCCATATCCATCTTTGTAGTCACCAAGGGCCTATTTGTTTGGGACTTCTAAAGAGGAGATATGAGTTTTGGCTTTAATATTGTTTGGTTAATTTTTTAAAGAAAATACGTAGGTTTGTAACCCACTAACAACTACTATTCTTAATCTTACACAAAAGGTGGGTTTATCCCGGTTTATATGGGTCCTATGCATTTATCTCTCAATTTGACTTATGTATATAGACTTTATAAAATAAAAAATTAGTATTTTAACTATCCACTAACAATAAAAAACAATATTTATAATTTAATATAATTTTTTCTTTCACCTAATCAAACCCAAATTCAAATCTGAATCCGAATCTAAATTCAAATCTAAATCCGAATCTTAAACCTGTCTACAAACCAAACGAACCCAGTTAGTCGTCAAGTTTTAATTGAGTAACTCGTTTTAAGCTTGGTGGAGTCAAACATTATCATTTCAAAACATTATTGAAGAACAATCAAATAACATACATGAAGAGAGAAAGAGAGGTGGTTTTAAAGAGAGAATTGTTGGATGAACATTTTAGAGAGAGAAAGAAACATGAAAAGAAACTTGTATTATGTGTGTGAAATAATGAACAACCAACACTCTCTTCAATCCATGGAGAGGGTATTTATACAACCATTGTGGTCGGCCATGGAGAGCATGTGGGCATTCCATGGGCCTTTTGGCCCATTTAGATTACTAATATAACATTTGACTAACTACAGGCTTTGACTAACTAATATTGGAAGTGACCGATACTTTTCGTGTTTCTAACAATCTCCCCCTAAGGGAGGTCACTCCAATTTACAAAGATTTAAACCTAGCATACTATGCTTTTAGTCTTGAGCTCGTAGTCTTTAACTTCAATCATTAACTTGTGAATTGATGTAGTTATCATTGACTTTAGGCTTGAGCTTGCTCCTTTAGCTTGACTTGAATGTGAAAATGTGATCTTGAACACCTTGAGATCATCAACCAAGCATAATCTCGTTTTGTCATCTTGTAAACTTTGCCATCTTGTGAACTTGTGACTTTAGGACCGACATGCTCCATACCTTTCTTTGATATTGTCACTTGAAAAGCTTTAAATATTGCAACTTTCTGAAGTTCTTTAACATTAACACTTCGTCACTTCAAGAAGGACGTACGGTACAAGTAGCGAATCTTGAAATATGTACTTGAGCATTCATGATGTCTTTATGTTTTTCGGTCGGTAAAGAGCAATGGGTCCTAGAATCCTGTGAGTCAGCTGGAACCAGGTACCTCCATGACCATCTTTATGTGAATCTCTAATAAAACAGTTAGCAATAAATCTGGGGGACGAATATGGCTTTGTCATTCGCCCGTGTTTGGTTGGAGTAACCTTCGAATCCGTGAGGATCGACATGTGATCAGGTAGATTCAATTTAAGAAGAATCTCCTTGACAGGATTTCCAGCTGTAGTATTGAATCTCTCTAACACATATGTATTAGATTCATCGTACTCAGCATGTTCTCTTTATCAGAACGTCTCAAAGCAGACAGCACGATAAGAGTGAACCAGTGAGTTACTGTCTTACCGATTGAATAGAAAAATTAATTAGAAAATCAATCGACGTGTCACTTGCTAAAGTGGTTTTGTGACACATCGAGAGCGTTAATCATTTCAAAAGTTCATCATCAATCGTTAATTCATATACTGGAACAAGTTTGATTCTTGTAGAATCGCACCATCGTTTCTTTCCAGTTGTCACAAGTTTGATTCATAAAGAATCGCACAAGTCACCTACCATGAGCTTGTTTGATGTTGGCTCAAGCAGGATTTCCATCGTCATTGTGAATACTTAAGTATCACTCTGATGTTCTGGCAAAATCACAAGGATAATGCGTAGGACTCTTTATACATTTCTCGTTATTCACATTGTGTGAAATAACAAGCATAATCTTTGACAAGTGTCCTAATAAGATTTATGGATGATATCTTTTGGCTCTAGACTCAATAGTGCACTTTGGTTTTAGTGATCGGAGGCTGGAGCAGACTGCCACCTTTTCAATATCAACTAACTCGGAGTGAGAAAGTCGATAGAAATGTGTGTAATCTTCGTGAGAAATGAAACAAGAGTCTGTTGAGAGACCTTGAGTGGCTAGGGAGGGTTGTGCATAGCGTTACTGGGTCCATGACTATCTTCAATGTCAGACAACAACTTAGGGTTTTCGACAGTTTATGTATTGACCCGGTTTCTGCCTAAGTGTATGGATGGCTTTTTTCTTTTCACCCTTTATCCTTACAATTCTTTTTCATTCTTTAACCTCTTCTGCGCTTACCGAGACTTCATGACTAATACCTTGTTGGGTTTGTTCCAGTATTAGCTCCATCTCAGTCGGCATTATTCCCTTATTCTCACTTTGACTCCTTTTGTATCATACCTAAGGACTTCTACACTAACTAGTGGATATCCCTGGGTAGATCCCTCCGGTTCTGGCTAGACAATGGGGATTTGAATACCTACCGGTGATATTTTTGATGTGTGGTTTTCATTTTTTTTCTTTTTTTTAAGTTATTATTTTTTTTATATATTTTTTGTGGTTTTTTTTAAGTTTTTATTTTTTATCATGGGTGGTGTTTTATTTTTTTGTTTTAATTTTTTTTTTTTTCTTAATGATTATAGTGGGAATTTTTTTTTAATTTTTTTTTACTTTTTTTTTTTATTTTTTTAAAATTTTTTTTTATTTTTTATTTTTTTAATTATTTTTTTTTTTTTATTTTTTTGTATTTTAAATTACATATATCATGGCCGTGTATTATATTTTTTTTTTGATTATAATTTATTTTACATTTTTATTTTTGATGTATAAGCTGATATAGGTTCTCTGCAAAAACGTTGAGCTTTGTAACAACTCATAACTTAGTTCCAAGACAGTTCTTGTTTGATGAGTTGCGGGGTTAGGTTATGAATAACGTTGTTACACAACTTAAGGTTTTTGACGAGTTTCCTCGAAGACGGGCGATGTTTATGTAGTTGGATGTTTATTTTTGCTTAGAGTTGTTATGCTGCTATTTGTACCCTTGTAAGGGCAAGCGAAGTTGTAAGCAGTGGGTTTTCGATCGTGAAAGTTAGATGAGATTCAAAGTGTCGCCTTAAGTTCACGTGAGAACGTGAGAACCATATGAAAGCTAAGTATTCCCGATTGTTTGTCGATGATGATGTTGAACCTACTAGTTAAATCTCGGGACGAGATTTCCCTAAGGAGGAGATACTGTGACAACCGTGACTTGAGCGGGTTAGTCAAACCGTTAGTATTGACTTGAGCTTCATTATGTATTTTAATAATTATAAGTTTATGGTTGTTAGGCATTTTATTTTGTTCACATTTTAGTGACAATGAAAATGATGGTATATTTTTATGTGTGTATGTGTACGTATTCTGTATTTAAGTATTTAAATAATAAGAATTCGTAAGAATAGAAAATTAAGTTTAGAAATTTAGTTAGATAGATTTTAGTAGTAATAAGTTAGGAAAAGAAATATGTTTAGAAATGAAATTTATTTATAGTCATTTAATTTAGTTTTAGTTTGAAAAGGTTCGAAAGGTAGAATAAAGGGTTTATATAAAAATATCAAAATTAAAGGTTAAATGTGTAATTAATAATAAATAAATAAAAGAAAAATAAAAGAAAAGATAAAGGGACGAACGGTGGAAAAAAAGAGTTTTATTAGGAAATGAATAAGTATTAGATAGGGATTAGAAGTATTAGTGTAGCCTATAAATACAAAAACCCCTCCTCCTTATTTTTTTTAATCGGTCGAACCAATAACAAAAGAAAAAAAAAATTATTCAAGATCAATTTGGTGATTTAATGTTTTAAGAATCAAGGATTAAGGTATGTTTAAAAACTCTAATTGTTTTAACTTTCTTTTTAATTCATGTAACAATAAAGTGATGGATAAATTAGGGTTCATAAAAATCTGTAAATTAATGATGTTAAACCTAATTAGAAGTGTTTAGGGATAGATAAGATACATTTTGATGTATTCGGTTAGAGTTAGAACGCGATAGAATTAAAGTTAAGGTTGAGCAGAATTTTGAGTCATCTTGTTCGAATGTTATCCCAATGTTGGTAATGTTTTTTTATTATGAATCTTATATCTATTAATAAGTTCAGAGAGTCTAGTTTCCAAAAATTCCGACCCGAAAGGTTTTGAGGTTGGGAAGTTAGTCTAACTGAGTGTAACTTGTGTTTTGAGGTCGGTTAAGACTATATAGAGTATGAAAATGATTTGGGAGATGCATATAAAGGATCATAAACTTAGTGTTAGGTTTAGAGGTCCATCATGTTATTGTTACATTGGCATGGGCATTCGCCTAACTGAGTGTAACTTGTGTTTTGTTATGATTAGATTGTGTGCAAGATCCTGTCAAGTAAGCTGAGCATCAGGTGAGTTTCATAGTCCTATTTTACTATGTTTTCTTGGGATGGTGTTGGGAATTAAGGGCTTCTACAAGTTTATACTGTTGAAAGGACTTAGTATATCTATTTGAAGATTTGTGCTGCTACTGAAGATTGAAGAAAATAAACTAAGTCAATAGTACTG
>BQNB010055159.1:0-30602 GCA_026074375.1 Tanacetum coccineum
CACTCAAAGACAAAGCACATTGAGATTAGGCATCACTTTATCAGAGATTCCAATGAAAAGAAGCTTATTCAGATGATAAAGATTCACACAGATCAGAATGTTGCAGATTTGCTCACAAAAGCTTTTGATGTTAGTATATTTGAATATCTGATTGCAAGTATTGGATTGCTTAACCTCTGAAGTATTGATTAAGGGGAGGCTAATTGTGTTCATATGCAGCGGATTATACACAAATGATGATTAAAAAGGAATGCAAAAGCTGCTAAGTATTGAAATTTGAGTTAGTGCTGGTAACTTTAAGTTTTTGCTGTTAAGTATAATTAGTGCTTCTAGTTATACTTAATACTGCTAAGTTAATACTGTTAGTTATACTTAATACAGTTAAGTATAATTAATACTGTGAGAATTGAGAGAAATCAAAAACAGACAGAGAGAATTGTGAGCAAAAAGAATTGAGAGAAATAAAAAACAGACAGAGAGAATTATGAGTTAAAAGAAATGAGAGAAATTGGTGAGAATGAAAAATAGAAAGAGAGATATGTGACATAAAAACAGACAGAGTGATTCAGTGAGTAAAATAAATGAGAGAAATTGGTGAGAATGAAAAATAGAAAGAGAGATGTGTGACATAAAAACAGACAAAGTGATTCAGTGAGAAAAAGAATTGAGAGATATAGTGAGAATAAAAACAGAAAGAGAGCTTGTGAGAATCAAAATTGATGATGGAAATGCTTTTTGGAACAAAATTGGAGTTAATGCTGGTGACTCAAAGTTAATGCTGCTAGGCATACACTTACTACTGCCAGTGTTAGTTAATGCTGTTAGGCATAAACTTACTACTGCTGGTTAAGTTAATACTGCCAGGCATAACTTACTACTGCTGGGTTAGTTAATGCTGTTAGGCTTAACTTAGTACTGTTAGTTCAAGTTAATGTTGTTGAGGGTGATTTCATAAATACTTCAATTTAGGGTTTCTTTCAATCACTTAATCGTTTTCAATCTTTGTTATACCCTCTAATCATAAACCCTAACTTAATTTCATTGTTAATCATTAAAACCCAACATCAATAGCTGCCCTAAAGTTCGCTAGTTCACACAACATGGTCGCATTCTTAGATAAACCCACTGAAAGTGATGGCTTTGAGCAAATTGTGGATTTTTTGAATGCACATCCTATCAAATATGCGTTAACGGTTAATCCCACAATCTATACTTCATGTATTAAGCAATTCTGGACTACATCAAAGGTGAAAACTGTTAATGGAGAAGTGCAGATTCAAGCCCTATTAGATAAGAAGAAGGTGATCGTCACTGAGACAAGTGTGAGAAGTGATCTTCAATTAGAAGATGCTGAAGGTACTGAATGTCTGCCAAATGCTATAATTTTTGAACAACTAACACTCATGGGGTATGAAAATCTTACACAAAAGCTTACATTCTATAAAGCTTTCTTTTCACCTCAATGGAAATTTCTTATCCATACAATTCTACAATGCCTTAGTGCTAAGACTACTGCTTGGAACAAATTTAGTAGCACCATGGCCTCAGCTGTTATTTGTCTTGCCACAAACCAAAAATTCAACTTTTCCAAGTACATTTTTGATAATATGGTGAAGAACTTGGAGGGTAGGGTTAAATTTCTAATGTATCCAAGGTTTGTGCAAGTGTTCCTGGATAAACAAGTTGAAGGAATGTCCAAACATAAAAAGATTTATGTTACACCTTCTCACACTAAGAAGGTCTTTGCTAACATGAAGAGGCAGGGAAAAGACTTTTATGGTAGGGACACACCTTTATTTCTAAACATGATAGTTCAAGCACAAGAACAAGAGGGCGAAGGTTCTGTAATGCCTACTGTTCCCTAACACATACCCACCATTAATCAACCATCATCATCACAACCTCAAAAGAAGCAAAAGCCTAAGAAGTCCAAGAAACAGAACACTAAGGTTTCTCAACCTAGTGATCCTATATAACCTATGGTAGATGAGACTGAAAATTTAGAAAGTGTACCAACACATTCTAATGATCCACTACTTAGTGGTGAGGAAAGACTGAAACTAAATGAATTGATGGAACTTTGTACCAACTTGTCATAAAGAGTTCTTGACTTGGAGAACACAAAGACCTCTCAAGCTGCAGAGATTACTAAATTAAAGGAGAGGTTCAAGAAGCTAGAAAGGAGGAATAAGTCAAGAACTCCAGGGCTTAAAAGGTTAAGGAAGGTTGGTAGAACTGCAAAAATAGAATCCTCTAAAGATGAAGGTTTGGGTGATCAGGAGGATGCATCCAAATAGGGGAGGAAAATTGTTGATATTGATGCAGATGAAGAGGTTACATTGATTGATGAGACTCAGGGGAAGAATGATGATAATTTAATGTTTGATACAAGAGTTTTAGATGAGCAGGAAGTTGAGGTTGAAAAGGTAGATAGTACTGCTGAAGTTACTACTGCCAGTGCTACAACAACAACTGTTGATGAGTTGAATCTGGCTCAGACCTTAATAGAAATCAAAGCAGCTAAACCCAAGGCTGTTACAACTGCTGCTACAACAACTACAACTGCTGTTACAAGACCCAAGGCTAGAGGGGTCGTAGTTAAAGAGCCAAGTAAATTTATAACAACAACATTACCTTCACAACCATAATAACTTCCACAGGCTAAAGACAAAGGCAAGGAAAAAATGGTTAAGCCTGAAAAACCATTGAAAAAGAAAGATCAAATTTTGATTGATGAAGAAATTGCTCAAAGACTTCAAGAAGAATTGCAATCTGAACTAGAAAAAGAGGAAAGGCTGGCAAGACAAAAGGAAGAAGATGCAAACATTGCTGAATGGGATAATGTTCAAGCTATGATAGATGCAGATTATGAGCTAGCTGTAAGATTACAAGCACAAGAGCAGGAAGAGTTGACCATTGAAGAAAGGTCAAAGATGTTTGTGGAGCTCATGGATAAAAGAAAGAAGCATTTTGCAAGACTTAGAGCAGAAGAGCAGAGAAGAAAACCACCAACTAAAGCTTAGAAGAGAAGTCAAATGTCTACCTATCTGAAACACATGGCTGGATACAAAAAAAATTAGTTGAAGAGCAAAAACTATGATGAAATTCAGAAGTTATTTGATAAATCCATGACAAGGGTAAACATGTTTGTAGATATGGATACAGAGTTGGTAAAAGAGAGCTCCAAGAAGGCAGAAATGGTACAAGAAAGCAGTTCTAAGAGAGCAGGAGAAGAACTTGAGTCTGATAATTCAAAGATGCAAAAGTTAGATGAGAATGTAGAAGCGAAAGTAGATGATGAAGCAGTGATGAAAAAGCATATGGAGATAGTTCCTGATGATGATGTAGCAATTGATGCTATACCACTAGCCACTAAGCCTCCAATCATTATTGACTAGAAAATCATCAAATAAGGAAAGATGGGATACTTTCAAATCATAAGAGCTGATGGTAGTTCAAAGAGGTACTCATCAATGATTAAGATGCTTCAGAATATTGACAGAGAAGACTTGGAAACACTCTGGAAGTTGGTTAAAGCTAAACATAGGAATACAAGGCCAGCGGAGGCATATGAAAGAGTGTTATGGGGCAATCTGAAAGTGATGTTTGAACCTGATGTAGAAAGTGAAGTATGGAGAAATCTACAAGGACACAAAGTGACAGTTTGGAAGCTATTTTTTTCAAGTGGAGTACATTTTGTGAGATTTCAGAATCTGCATATCTTTATGCTGGTAGAGAAAAAGTATCCACTTACACCTGCAACAATCATAGCAATGCTCAACAAGAAGCTTCAAGCTGACCATTGGAATGAAATGTGATATCAACTTCTTAAGCTCATGACAAAACAGCTCAAGAATCCTGGAAGTGTTTGAATGCATCCTCCTAGTGAAGATAAAGCTTTTAATCAAGAAACTTGAAGATTCAGAAGATGAACATCAAGTTTAGGGGAGGATTGTTGGGATCAAAAGACTTCATGATGATCTTGGAGTTAATGCTGCTAAGTTAGTGCTGCTGGTATAAAAGTTAATGCTGCTGGTTACAACTGCTGAAAGATTACAACTGCTAGAAAAGTTTCTACTGTCAGAAGGATAAAGACAAGAGAAAGGATAAAGATAAAGATTGCTTATCAAGATTACTTACGGGATAAGTATGAGATATTTTTGTAAAAGATACGTATAAGTTATTTGTTTAGAAGATCATGATAACTTAGGAAATTATTGTAAGCCTGTTAGGACTCCTTGGTGTATAAAAGGAGGTCCTAGGGTATGGAGTTTGATGTACCAAAATCGTATCAAATCATATCAAAGTTCATAGTGTTATTCGTAGCTTCAAGGTTTTGTAAACCCTAACACTATTAAGAGTGTTCGTTTTATATTGAGGCTGAAAGTTTAGTAAGCTGTTTGTTATTACTGTTTCATTGAAATTCTTCTTAGTATCATTAACTAGATTCCGCATAGTCTTTGATATTCATAATCAAATTTTCTGTCATAGTTGTTTTGGATTTATTCAATACAACTTAAGCTTATACAAGATAAGCAAGATCTATTATATTGGGATCAACACATAATAATACATTACATGGGGTTTATAAACGCACCCTTACACTTGAGTTTTAGAACTCATAAACATAAACTAATCCGATGACCCGAATTGAAAGGATCAAAATAACATGGAGTATATTAAGCACGTAATAGTTTTGACTTTCTTCCTCATTACTCCATAAAGTAAAAACTACCATGAATCCTAATCGTCCCAAAACTGTATACACTAATAAAAGACTCAAATTAGAAACCATGTAATCAAGCAATTAATCAACTGGGTTTTACAATAATGTACTTAAAATGAGTACATAAAAGGAAGACTAAGGTGATTTGGGTGTAACATTTGGTGTGGGTGTGAACAATGCTCTTCATTAATAATCTAGAATCCACCATAAATTTACAAGAACCATGAAAAGGATAGGCTCAGAGGGGTATACTAGGGGTATATCGCACTAAACATGAGTGCGTAGCAAGGGTGTGGGGGTAGTTATATGATCGGGGATACCATAATAACAAATATAAGTTTAAAACAGAGTTTATCCTAGTGTCTCTTATCATTTAGCAAATCTTAGTCACACGAATGCGATCTCACTAAGCAGTCTCGGGATGAATCACAAAAGCAAGTTCTAGAATTTAATATACTACTGGTACACTCTCATATAGATTTAACCAATACTAATGCTCCAGAAAAAGCAACAAAACCACATATGCACGATCAAATCCATGAACGCGACATACATGATTGCTCATTCCTTAACTCGAGCAAGCTAAAGGTAAAACTATCTTAAGCACCAAAGATGGGTGCTTGAATTCCTAAAGATCTAGGGACGAACCTCACATTTTTTGGGTGTAATTTTTTTAGTGGTAGGGTTTTTGTGCTAGTCATATAATTCCTATCCATGAGACGCTAACAATACTTAGTTTTCATCGGTATGTGCCATAAAAATTTTAAATTTGGGTCAAAATTACCGTCTACGCTATGTTTTAGTATATTACTTATCTTTTTAAGGACAAAGCAAAGGCAAATGAAGAAATAGTTTCTAAGGCTTTTATTTCCCCCTACACTTATTTTGAACATTGTCTCTAATGTTTTTAAAAGTACTCGTGAAACGAATAAAGGAAAAAAGAAAAGGTAAAAGAAACTAGTATTCCCCTAGTTTTTGCTCAATAATGGAGAAGAAACAAATGATCCCGGCTAAATCGTCATCTAAGAATCGTCCACATGAAACTCCTAAGAACTTCCGGGCTTCTCCTCATCAAATGTAACCTGCAAATCAAAGACAAGAAACAATTATACCTAGCGTAAACTTCAGCGGGATAATAATATACAACATAATAAATTAGGGTTTTGACACTATGAAATCAATAAAGATAGGATGAATGTGTTAATGTAATCGTGGTTTTCTGTAAGTTTGAGGAAAATTACAAATTATGGAAATTATACTAAAGTAATTTTCAAAATTAAAAAATACAAAATTTACTGTAGCTGGAGACGCGACGCGACGCCGTAAGGATTAGTCCTGACGCCGTCTCTAGCGTTTGTAAAGAAAAAAAATTCTTTCTTGGAAAAATTTCTACACATATTTCCTGAAAAATTACTGCATAAACCAAAAAACAATTAACACAACCATATGACTCGAAACAAACACACAAGACACTCAAGACACGAATTAATCTAAACTATTTATTTTATATGTTTGTAATGGTTCTTAGAAACCAGATATTTTCCTTTAACATTATAATTAATGTAAAATACTTTTGATTGCAATAAGACGAAGTTAAAAACAAAAGAAAGCATGATCACTTAATTCAAACAAATAAAAATACACGGTAAAGAATTAAAACACACGTGAAACTCCTAAAATCCAAGAAAATAAAAGATTAGGTTGCCTCCCAATAAGCGCTTGTTTTTGTTCGAGTCACGAGCCTGACTCTACCCTTATTTAACAGATAAAGGGGAGGGTTTTCCTAAACCTAAGGTCAAGTGCGGGTGATAGTAACGGTACACACCATTGTAGTGAGAAGGAGCCATATGTTGAAAAAGTGTTTGATGAATTATATGCTCCAATTTGTGTGTTTCTTTAATCCTACCCCTTCCTAATTTAATTGGCTTAACGAGTAAACTTAGTCCTGTTAAGAAATTATTCTCTATCACCTCCAAATTCAAAAAATCAACACCTAGGGATCTATTTTGTGCTAATAAACATGGTTTAAATCCATAATGTTTCTTAGGATCGCCTAATCCTTGGTGATAGTAGCAGTACACATCCTTAGGGTAGAAAGACGCCACGTGAGGTGAAGGTGGTGTATGAATGGTCAAATTGTCTATTTCCTTCATTCTAAAACTATCCGGACTATGTGGTTTAATGGGTGGTTTGGGGCCTCTTTCGTCTCATAGACTTACATCTAAGGGTGGACAATTTGGTAAGGGATTTGGTTGAGGCTCCGGTTCATCAAAACAAGGAACTTCTCTAGAACTAAGAGGAATGTCGTGTTTACAAATATTCAATCCTAAACCCTCTAGTTGTGTTTTGTCTAAAGGTTCTACCTCCATCGGGATTTCAGTCTCTTCTACTTATTCCGGGTAAGTCACGATCGGTGTGTATTCCTCAAATGATGGCATGACTTGTGGGGTTCTTTGTGGGCTTGGGTTTCCTACTTCATTATCCATCATACCTATAGGCTCATCATATGCATCGTTAGAATCTTACCATGACATGCACCTAGGTATCTTAACCATAACCATCTCACATTCAAAATCCTCTTTATATATTTTCTTAGGCTGTGACTTAGGCAATTTTATCATGTCATCTAACTTATGGGTTATTGCTAAGGAGCTCTTGTCACAAGTTTGGTGCATTAGGTCATTTTTCCTAAGGGCCACTTCATAGATAGCATTCTTCCAACGTTGATAAGTTCTCAAAGGAGGTTCATTGGGGGAATCTTTTAAGGTTTTAGCTAACCATATAAATTTAACTAAATCAGAATGACTATAACCATACATTTTAAATGACAACTTTATTTACAAAATAAACAAGGGAGTTTTTACGAACAAAGGGAACGAAGAAGAAGATAGACTACAAGAAAGCTAATTGACAGAAAATTAAATTCTCACTTGATAGGAATCAAGTGAGTGGACCTAAGCTAAATATAATTCGAAACTTAACTATTTCCCAGGCGACGGCGCCACAAACTTGATATGCGATCGTTGTAACACACGAGGTTTTACAACTCCCTAGGCAGAGTACCTAACCGTTGTAGTGTAGTATATAGGTAAGACTCGGTGGTTGTTATCGTTCTCTAGGGGAATAGGTTGGGAAGGCTCGAACTGAACGTAACTAAGGTCTAAGGGGATTGAAAAAAGATTAATTTTGTATTTTATAGAAAGCAACTAAAATATATGGTTTAAAGGGGTTTTGGTTTTAAGCTAATTAAACAACTAAAATAAATTAAATCTAAACTATTGGTGGAAACTCGTATAGGTAAATAAATGTGTTTACTTAATCATGCATGATCCTTAGTTTGGATGCTTTGTCACACTTGTGATGTGATGTGTAAGTATTTCCTAAGTCATAAAAGAATTGCACAAACCCGCCATCTATGTAATATTCTATTAAGACAACGCACAAGTAAGGTAGTATGAAGACTATTACAAGGCCCCTAAGAGTACATTACATGCTTTAAAATACTTAAAAGGTGATCAACTATAGATGGGTAAGGTAGTATGAAGACTGTTACCGATGGTATCCTTTCTACACAGTCACATTTCCCTAGACGTCTATGCCAATGTAATATTATATGGAATAGTTTCTAAAGATTATACTGGGCACACCCAATCAGAAGAATCAATTTTAAATGGATCTACAATACTAAGTCACAATGCAACGCCATAGCAATCTATAAGATCTAGCCTACCTATTGTTAGGAATAATAGTATAGAACAGTAGTTAATCAGACAACATATAGACATATTGAAAGATTAAAAGATAAAGGACTTCATTGATTAAAACATGGAGTTTAGGTAGTTACAAAGGGGTTTGAGAACCATATAAAGGACCTAACTACTGCTAATAATCGTACTCTAATAATGACTAACGAATCCCACAAGTTCCACCCCTTAATACCCTAAAAACGAGTTTGTATATATAAAAAACAGTGACCTCTATGACATCGCTCTTTGTAATATGACGCCGTCGCTTGTCACTGATATTCTAAGGTTTTCACATGGTGCAATTAAGTCTGAAAGCGGTCTTATTTTTCCTGACGACTCACTTTGATGATCTGGCGCTCATCACAAGAGTTTGTGACACCGTCTCTAGGGTCTGTGTCGCTCTTTACTCTTTGACTTTAGTTGTAGAAGTTGTAATTTAGTCCATTTCTCCCCCAAATGAGCAAGTCACGTATGTTTACTCCAAAAGCCATTCCAAGTGTGCTAAAATACAAAATCGATAAAATGGATTAAGAAATGTTTTTTATTGATATTTGCATGAATTTAGGGGTTAAATAACCTTAAAAAGTGTATGAATGACACCTCATGCAAATATTCCCCTTACACTTGGGATTTGCTTGTCCTCAATGCAAATGGGCTTTTTCAGAACTAGATCAATAGATATATCGAGGGCTTTACCTTACTTTTTAATTATTATAGTTTTGACATCAACAATTAGACCTTGTAAATTAAAAGCAAATAAATTATACACTTGCTCCTCTAATAAGTGTTTGGACGCGCTCTCTTCTCTTGTGTTGTTTAAGAATTATAACAATATGGGAAACGGAAAATTAACACTCTGTCATAGCATATAAATTACCATAGCTTGTATAAAGATCACAACTCCATCGGTGTGCGTTAAGCACCTAGAATTAATATCAAGGGGTCTTAAAAAGGTTGTGAGTGTTTGGGTTAAGATAACGAAAAGGAAAAATGTGATTGGGTTATATTTGGGTGGATTTGGTGGGGTGTGTGTTAATAATATTACAAAATTACTGCTCAGAAGGTCGTTGCTAAGCAAGACGACCACACTAGGACAAGATATACAAAACTCTGCATTCAAAACCTTTCTTTTTCTTTTTTGACGACTTTCTGACTTAAACATAACATACAGCAATATGGACAGCCGTACACTTTTCGTTTTTTTCTCATATTTTTGTTCGTTTTTTTTTCTTTTTCTCTTTTGTTCTCTTTGTTCTTATCTTTCTATTTTTTTGTACACTTTGCCTTGCCTCTTCTGAAACATAATAATACGATGACTTGGGGTTTATTTATCGCACCCCTACACTTGAGAGTTTTAGAACTCATAACTACATATATTATTTCGATGACCTCGTTTGAACGGTTCACAATATCATGGAGTGTATTAAGCTTGTATTGGGTATTAATTTTGTCTTTCTTCCCTATGTCTCAATAAATTAAAAATACCATGAATCCTAATCGTCCCAAAACTGTATACACTAATAAAAGACTTGACTTAGCAACCACGTACTCAAGCAATTAATCAACTGGGTTTTACATAATGTACTAAAAATGAGTACATAAAAGGAAGGCTAAGACGATTTGGGTGTAACATTGTCGCATGGGTGTCGACTACAATGCTTTAATTAAAAAATCTGGATCCATCAGAAATTTACGAGAATCGTAAAAAGAATAGGCCGAGGGGTATACTAAGCGTAGCAAGGGTGAAGAGGGTAGTTATATGACGGGAACCATAATAACAATAAGGTTAAATAAAGTTTATCCCAGTACCTTCTGGCTCGAATCGTAGTAAATCCTATTCACTCGAATGCGATCTCACTCAAGCAGTCATCGGTGGAATCACAAAAGGCAAGTTCAGGTTTTTCTATTATAGTCTACTAGTCTACTCATCATATAGTTTTAATCCAATACCAATGTCTCAGAAAAAAGCGTCAAACCCAAATATGCAATGTTGTGTAAATCCACGAACGCGGCATACATGATTGCTCATTCCTTAACTCGAGCAAGCTAAAGGTAAAATTATCTTAAGCACCAAAGATGTGTGCTTGAATTCCTAAAGATCTAGGGACGAACATCACATTTTTGGGGTGTAATTTTTTTTTAGTGTAGGGTTTTTTGTGCTAGGTCATATAATTCATATCTAGTACGTTATGAATACTTTAGTTTGTCATCGGTATGTGCCATAAGAATTTTTAAATTTGGGTCAAAATTACGGTCTACGCTACATTTAGTATATTACTCATATTTTTAAGGACAAAGCAAAGGCAAATGAAGAAATAGTTTCTAAGGCTTTTATTTCCCCCCACACTTATTTTGAACATTGTCCCCAATGTTCTTAAAAGTACTCATGAAACGAATAAAAGAAAATTGAAAAGGTAAAAAGAAACTAGTACTGCTCTGGGTTTTGCTCAAAAATGTGAGAAGAAACAAATTTCCTGCTATTTTTTTAAAAAAATTTTTTTTTTTTATTTAAAATAAAATTTTTTTTTCTTAGTCATCTAAAAATTGCCCACATGAAACTCTTAAGAACTCTCGGGCTTCTCCTCATCAAATGTAACATGCAAATCAAGGACAAGAAACAATACACCTAGCGTAAAATCGGCGAGATAATAATATACAATGATAAATTAGGGTTTCGACACTTACGAAGCAATAATGATAGGTTGAACGTGTTATTGTATTTGGGTTTTCTACAAGTTTAGGAAAATTACAAATTCTGGAAATTTACAAAGTATTTTTCAAGAATTAAAAAAAATACAAAATCTACTGTAGCTGGAGACGCGACGCCGTAAGGATTAATCCTGACACCGTCTCCAACGCCTATAAAGAAAAAAAATTTATTTCTTAAAAAACTTTCTGCACGCAAATCCTATTTATTATTTCCTAAAAAATTACTGCATAAACCACAGAAACAATTAACACAATCATATGAGTCGGAACAAACACTCAAGACGCGAATTAATCTAAACTATTTATTTTTTATGTTTGTAATGGTTCTTAGAAACCAGATATTTTCCTTTAACATTATAATTAATGTAAAATACATTTGATTGCAATGAGACAAAGTTAAAAACAAAACAAAGCGTGATCACATAATTCAAACACATAAAAAAAGGTAAAGAATTAAAACACACGTGACACTCCTAAAATTCAAGAAAATAATAGATTGGGTTGCCTCCCAATAAGCACTTGTTTTTGTTCGAGTTACGAGCCTGACTCTACCCTTATTTAACAAATAAAAGGGAGGGTTTTCCTACACTAATGTCTAGTGCGAGTGATAGTAACGGTAACACCATGTGGTGTGATAGAGGCCATATGTTGATAAGTGTTTGATAAATTAATGCTCTAATTGTGCTGTGTTTCTTGCTTATTCACCCGCGTCCTAATTCAATTGGCCTTTATGGTAAATCTAAGTAATCTTAGATTTTATTCTTTATAATCTAATTCAAAAATCAACAACTAGGTATCCATGTTGTCATAATAGAAAAATCATTTCCCAATCATCTGGTTTAAATCCATAATGTTTCTTAGGGTCAACAATACATGGGTGATAATAGCAATATATATCCTTAGGATGGAGAGGCGCCACGTGAGGTGAAGGTGGTGTATGAATGGTCAAATTGTCTACTTACTTCATTCTAAAACTATCCGGACTATGTGGATTAATGGGTGGTTTGGGGCCTCTTTTGTCTCCTAGACTTACATCTAAGGGTGGACAATTTGGTAAGGGATTTGGTTGAGGCTCCGGTACATCAAAACTAGGAACTTCCCTAGAACTAAGAGGAATGTTATGATTACAAGTATTAAAGCCTAAATCCTCTAGTTGTGTTTCATCTAAAGGTTCTACCTCCATAGGGATTCCTGTAGTCTCTTCTACTTCTTTCGGGTAAGGCACGGGCGATGTGTATTCCTCAAATGATGGCGGACTTGTAGGGTACTTTGTGGGCTTGGGTTTCCTACCTCATTATCCATCATACCTAGACTACCTATAGGCTCATCATATGCATCGTTAGAATCTAACCATGACATGTACCTAGGTATCTTAACCATAACCATCTCACATTCTAAATCCTCTTCATATGTTTTCTTAAGTTGTGACTTAGGCAATTTTATCATCTCATCCAACTTATAGGTCATTGCTAATGAGCTCTTCTCACAAGTTTGGTGCATTTAGTCATTTTTCCTAAGAACCTCTTCATAGATAGCATTCTTCCAACGTTGATAAGTTCTCAAAGGAGGTTCATTGGGGGAATCTTTTAAGGTTTTAGCTAACTATCTAATTTTAACTAAATCAGAATGACTATAACCATACATTTTAAAGGATAACTTTATTTACAAAATAAACAAGGGGGTTTTACGAACAAAAGGAACAAAGAAGAAGATAGACCACAAGAAAGCTAATTGACAGAAAATTAAATTTTCACTTGATAGGAATCAGGTGAGTATAAGCTAAATAAAATTCGAAACCTAACTATTTCCCTGGCGGCGACGCCAAAGGCTTGATGTGCGGTTGTTGTAACACACCAGGTTTTACAACTCCCTAGGCAGAGTACCTAACCATTGTAGTATAGTATAGGTAAGTCTCGGGGGTTGTTATCGTTCTCTAGAGGAATAGGTTGGGAAGGCTCGAACTGAACGTAACTAAGGTCGAAGGGGATTAAAAAAAGATTATTTTTGTATTTTTGTATTTTATAGAAAGCAATTAAAATATCTGGTTTGAAGGGGTTTTCGTGTTAAGCTAATTAAACAACTAAAATAAAATTTAATCTAAACTATTGGTGGAAACTCGTATAGGTAAATAAATGTGTTTACTTAATCATGCATGATCATTAGTTTGCTTCTCCTAATTCTATTGCTTTGTCACACTTGTGATGCAATGTGTAAGTATTTCCTAAGTCATAAACAAATTACACGAACGTGCCATGTATGTAATATTTTGTTAAGGCAATACACAATTAAGGTAGTATAAAGATTATTACAAGGCCCCTAAGACTACATTATACATGCATTAAAATACTTAAAAGGTGATCAACCCTAGATGGGTAAGGTAGTATGAATACTATTACCGATGATATCCTTTCTACATAGTCATGTTTCCCTAGACGTCTATGCCAGTAATATTTTATAGCTAGTTTTCTAAAGCCTAACGCGCACACCCATCAACAAGAAGCAATATTAAAAGGATCTATAAACTAATTGACATGCAATATAAGCAAACACTATAAGATCTAGCCTAACATGTTAAAGAAAAGCGAAGAATAGTAATTAATCAGACAACACATAGACATGTTGAAAGATTAAAAGATAAAGAACTTCACTGATCAAAACATGGAGTTTACGTAGTTACAAAGGGGTTTGAGAACCCTAAAAATGACCTAACTACTGTTGATAATCTGTGACAACTGTCTATTTTGAGGTCAGTAACCGATAGTAAACATACAACATTTTTGACTCCATTAAATTATTGTTGAGTCACTTTCTAAATGGTCGTGACATTTTATGAACTAAACATTCAATTTATAGGAACCCTAGTTATACGAATGCACCTTCGACCTATGATCCTAGTTAACAGTCTTAACGGTCAATGATATGCTCAAAGGTCATTATGTTAATGTCAAAAATCATAAATAAACATAATTCATTCACTTTTATGCACTTAGGTCAATTCAATTTTCATAACTTGCAAGTTTCCCGATAAACACGATATTTTGTAAATTTTTACGTTTTTGCACTTACGCTTTTTATAACGAACTTAAAGCACTCCAATATAACATAAGGGTATAAATTCACTCTTAACCAATATTACTTAACATATTTTACATTTAACCTAAGTTATACTACAAATTATACAAATAACTATACCTTTTTACATAAAAACTTATACATTTAACATACAAAATACAACCTACACTTAATAAATACATACAAAATAATTATAAACACCAAAAACCAATTTCAAACCTCTCTTGGGTGCCCCAAGACCGGCCACCCCTTTATCACATGCATACTCCACCTTATTTTTCCAAGAAAACTCATTATATCACTTTACTTCCCACTTTTTTATTCCTACTTCCCATAAACACTCTTCCTCAAACACACTCATCTATTCTCTATCTAAATCTTAGGTTTTCCTCTCCTCCTTTCTCATTTGGGTCGTCCACCACACAACCACCATCAACCACCACTCGAAAATATTGTCTAACACAATAATAACACTCCAAAAGGCTTGTTTCATCATCCTTACCAAGCCTTTTGGGTTGTTTTCATTCAAGACTTAATCTTGGTGTGGTGAATCATCTCAGCCTCATCTCCCTCTTATCATTGTATTGGTGCTCTCAAAGGTAAGACAAGGGTACAAGACGTCTTGTGCCTATCTTGTACCCGAAAAGTGCCTATTTTGGCTTAAAACACATGTTCATCCATTTTCTTTGGATCTAATCTATAAAATAAATTAGCTATTATATAAGTAGTGTTATGAGACTCTTAAAATTATGATACAATGGTTATAGGATTTTTTGGGTGGTTTGAGGATTCGAATGATAAATTAGTCACAAAAACGTTCATAAAACCATGATTTAGTGCTAGATCGGGTGTAAACTTGTACATGCAATGGTTTAAATATATTATAAGGTACCTACTGATTTTTCTTTATAAAAATGATGTTTACATATATATAAAATGAGTTCAAGAGTTGTTTTGGTCGTTTAAGCATGTTTGGGTAAAATGGTTGCATGAAAACTTTGATAAAAACCCTTAAAAGTGGGCTGTGATTTTTAGAGAATCAAATTGTTTGGGTCATAACTTGATGATAAAATAAGCTTTTGATATGATTCTTGATTCTAACATCAACTATTTTGAAATATCTTTCCAACCATTATAATATCACCTACTGGAAATAAGGAAAAGTCAATCCAAACTCGTTTGTAAGTCAAGTGTGCAAAACAGTAAGTTGTTCCAGATTTGTTAGAGTGTAAGGTTTTGAGTGTATCTCACTCATACCTCCATGTCAGAAGCTAAAATTTTAGATGTAGTTATTTTATGATATGATAAACATGTCACCAAGAATTTGGAGCCCAGATTCGTTGTTAACACCCTCTGGTCATCAAGGCAAGACAGCCTGTCCAGAACTGAGTCTTTTTCTTTGCAAGATCATTTAAAAGTGTTAACCAACTAACAAATAATTATAAAACCTAGTAAGGACTCTTTAGACCTTATATTAAGATATATTATTAGGGTAAAAGTTTTAAAGATAATTTACTTGGTGAAATGTTGCCCGAAATGACACTAAAAGTTGGGTCAGATTTAGTACTTTTAGTCTATATAATAAAGGAGCATTTTGTGAAGTAACTTGACATATGACATAACTAATTAACTTATGTCACAACCAAGCATATTGTTTAGGATCTAATTAGGTATATTTATTTACCTTAGGTCTCAGGTAGAAGGGTGCACGTTCGTTTGGGTTGCCTACTTGTGTGATTTGCCGTGAAGTCATCGATTGTTCTAACTTTTGAGGTGAGTTTCTCACATTCCCCTTTTTACATGTTTCAAATGTTTTGGGGTGGAAAGCATGATGTATCGTATTGCTATGCTCTTACTTTTACATATTTAAACTTTTGAGCATATTTGAGCTTGAACTTGTTTTGAACGTATGGAATTTTATTTGAACTTGTTGAACTTTAGAAACGTGTTGAACTTTGAACTTGATATGTATGTTGTTTGATGCTTGGAACCCGCCACTACTTTTAACTTATTTTCACCCTCAACGGGATTGAGACGTTAGTACTTATGGATAGCGCTATTAGGAGATTAGCCCCTCCTCACTCCCCGCACAAGGGTGCATAGTACTAAGTGTTTGTGCCACACTATACAACTAGAACTTGATTGGATGTTTGGAACATTTAGGCTGAATACGTTTAAGTAGTGCCTCGCATAAATACTATAGCATACATGTATGTTGATTTGATTTTGTGTTAGGGACTGTCTTGGAAATTTTTTATAAAGTGTTATGTTACTTTATATGACGGGGTCTGTTTTGAAAACTTGAGTTGTTTTGGATACTTGACTTGTTTTTGGTAACTTGCCATTGAGTTGGCAAACTATTATCAGACATCCACTTTTTTTCTAAAACTATATTTTGTGTACATAATCCTATGAGGTCATCAACTATTTTGATAGTTGACCGTTTTTATCATGCTTTTTAGGTGACATTCTTAAAGTGGAAACTTAGTGCATTGCATTTGGACATGTTCAAGATGTCTACTTTCTTTCAAGTTATTGTCTTTTGGGAATCCATGTTCAGAAGAAAAACAACTATGGTGACTCTTGTACTTTTTAAACTTATACTTGGAAATGTTGTAATTCGGATAATTTTCTTTTATCTTAATTCATGTATGGTGTTTTATCTATCATCTTGTGTGATGTTTATTGATATGTTGCACCTCGCGTTTCCGCTTTGGTGGGGTATGACAGATTGGTAATCAGAGCCTAAGGTTATAGAGAATGTCGGTTTTTCCAAAATAAAAATCCGAACTATAACCTAAATGATTTTTCTTTTTCTAGTTTTGCAAGCCGGTGCCCTCTGTCAACAGCACCGGAAACATGCATTTGTAATATATAATCGGTATTTTCTATAAATTAAAGATATCCTGAGCATCGATACTTCTGAAGAACGAGCCGACTAGTCCGAGTCGGTGTTCATCATTAGACTCAATTAGACATAACTTGATCAACTATGTCCTATTTAACATTCTTAGCGGAGGTACATGCAAACAACTGGTATAGGTCATTATTTTAAACGAGTTTAAAAAACTAACTTTCCACTTTAGTCACTAAAAAGCATAATAAGAATTATGTGCACCATACAATGCATACTTTTAGATGTCCACTATTTGATTTTAGTACATCATGCTTATTTTGATTAATCCATTCGTGTTCTAAGTTTGCGTTTACATCAGTTATTGTCGTTATAGTGTCACACTGTCCCTAAGCACCTTGTTATTATGGACACCGTTACAGTCACAGAATGTCCTATAGATCGTCTTCACACGTTGACAATTCCATGAGTGAGTCATGACGTACACTAAACTACTCTTCATATCCTTACCCTGCTTAAGACCTTGATGAGGACTCGTCGACAGATTCCGAGTCAAAGCTCGAGGTGAGCAGCACGTGAACTACGTATGCACGATATGTTGAGACGTTCATTCTTTGCTATTAGATCTACATCTACCTATATTTCGGTCACGTCTCTGTCGTATTTCGTTATATTATTAAGCCAACCATTTTGGCTATGAATGTGAGCAGGTGTGCTTGATCGTAGACACCATGTTCAGTGATTCAAGATTTTGTTTCTGAGCGACCCTAAAGTTGAGTCAATTTTTCAAAAACATTGAGCCTTTTACCAACTTCTAACTTAAGTTCATGACAGTTCTTGTTTGATGAGTTATGAAATTAAGATTCAAGTTGCTACTTGGCTTAAGGCCTTTAAAGAATTTGCTCGAGGATGGGCAAGGCTTGGATGATATGATTTGGATACTTTCTACACTCGTAGTATTTCTATGCTATTATTATTACGTTATGTTTCTAACCGTATTTTTACCTCAGCCATATTTCAATCTCAATATGACACAAAACTCGTTTTTCCCCATGCCAATTCTGGCATTTAATAGGGTATATGACCCTACCGTGCGTATTGCAAATGACTATTTCTCATCCACTATTTGGATTGACATTATTTTTATCGTGGAAACCTGTTACTTAAATGTTTCGTTCTTGAAGACGTCCGATGAGACAGATTTCGCCATTAGTTGCCTTAGGAGCAACTCGCCTTGGAGTGTTACCACTCTAGTTTTTTGGTTGTATAACCATCGCATAGAAGACCCCTTTTGAGATAAAAGGATTGATACTAGAACGATAACCTTATACTTGATACTGGTTAATTGTGTAACCATGATAACAAGTTTCGTCCTGGCGTTCGTGTTTTGGAGATGGTACTTATTTGGAGGAGTCGAAGTCCTTTGGTAACAAAACATGTAAAGGTGAGATACATTTTGAACACTTCTTTTTAAAAACATGATGAACTAGTATTTTTCAACGGCTACATCGTTTAGCGTCAAAACTTATGTATTATTAGGCATATGTAAACATCAAATTTTGTTGAACATTATTATTCAACCAACATTCGAAAAAATGTTTTTATTAAAAAAATATAAATTTCTTTTTGACCAGTTTCATTGTGTTTAGTTATTATGACTTCAAATTTTTGAAAAACTTTATTACAACTACAAATTTCAAAAATTATTATTTCGACTTCAACTTTTTTAAAAATAATAATAATAATAATAATGATAAAAAATTATATTTTATGTTACTTGAAATACATTTTTGGTCAAAAACCTTTTTATTATGATTTATGTTGGGAAACCAACCTTGTTGTAAGTTACTACAAAATACAAACTTTTTGGCAGACATATCTTTTTGGATGACAATTATTGTGGAAGTTTTGAAACTATATATGTGAAAACATTTATCTTTTTCTCTATATAAACTTTTGTCGCAACTGTGTTTGAACGAATGTTATTTCATTTTAAGCTGCATCATATAAATGCATGGTACTCGAACTATACTTTGGTCAAATTACTTACTTAACAAATATTGTGAACAAATTTAAAACCATGTCTCCAAGACGAATCACTCACAACACATGAACGAATCTTGGACACCAATTCTTGTACATATGTATCTTACAAACCTAGAACGGATACGAGTCTGAACCGCCCAAACCCTGTGCCAACAGTTGAAGGAAACCCCAACCAAATGAACAATAGGAATCAAGCACATGGTAAAGCCTTTGCCTTAGGTTTTGCTGAAGCTCCATAAGAACCGAACATTGTGACGGGTACATTTTCTCTAAATGATCATTTCGCTACAGTTTTGTTTGATTCTGGTGCTGATTATAGCTTTGTATCTACCAACTTCTTGCCATTGATTAACATGAAACCTAGTGTCATAAGCCCCAGTTATGAGATCGAAACAGCTAGCGGCCTTAAAGTAGTAACCAATATTGTTAATACAAAGCAAACCGTAAAAACGTTATTTATATTTTACGATCTCTCTTTTTGTTTTGTTAAAGACAAAACATAAACCTATAACGTAAAAACTAAATCTATTTGTTCTAAGCCAATAGTTTTTCTAACTCTCTAAAACTAATCTCTAATTACTCTTTGCATTTCTCTCATAACATATAAACTTATCATATCAACAAGTCTTTCTAATATATTTCTTGTAAATAATCATTTTCTCCAAAGTTATTTTCACAACAAACTCTTTTAAAAAAATCACAACTCTACTAGTCTTTTTCACATAAAGACCATATTCACATAAACATTTCTTTAAGTTATTTCTTTCAAAAAAGGACTTCTTCAAGATTATACATTACTTATATTTAATCACTTTAAACTATCAAAGTTTATACTTATTAATCAAAAATGAAAAAGGCTTTATTCAGTTACTGTATGTCGGTGCTCTTAGTTTTGCAAGCCGGTGCCCTCTGTCAACAGTACCGGAAGAACCGGTCTATAGTAAACTTGTTGGCTATAAATACCAACTCATTTCTCTTGATTCTACATACTTAGAAATACAATTCTCTTTCTAGATAATATGTGTATAACTGATATTCTATTCCTCTTATGTTCTTTGTCTTTGTAGATCTATTATGAAGATATATTGTCAAGATAAGTACTCCTAAAGTATTATCTTGTCATACCATCTTATAAGCAAGGTTTCCACATCCACATGAACCAAGCTTCTTAATCTCAAGCTCTTTCTATCTTATCATTCTTATTATTCCTTCCATGAAGTGTAAAGTACTTAGGTGATGATGATGTAAATGTAAATGTTTGGTACCTAGTAGAGGACAAACATATTTGAAGTATTGTAAACCATATTGTTGGTTATATCATATCCAGATTAGGAATGGTGGAAGGGTGTTAGTATATTGGTGAATGGTTCATTCTCATAGAACCCGGTGTTTTACTTAGCACCGGATAAAGGGTAAGTAAATGTTGTGAGGCTTCTTCGCCAGTTAAAGGAGTAATGGTGATTAGTGAATTCAAACTCTCGAGTAGGTGACTCAGGGAGTGGAGTAGGGCAAGGAAGGTGTCCTTGTAGCCGAACCACTATAAAAGAACGTGCCTTATATCCTTTGCATCCTCAACTATATTATTTTATACACTTGATACTGTGGGTGCGTTAAATATAATCATGAACACATCACATAGTCTAAACATCCTAGTTGCGGAAAAGTCAAGGCTTAGTACGTTTTAAGCTTTGTGTTTAGACTATTGCTCAATGTATCCTTAATTTGATTTGAATACGCCCATGTGTTTAAGTACTTGTTGTTTTATTGTGACCACTAAATCTATTTCACATTAAATCAATCATTGATGGACAATTAGATATAAAATATTTTAAATTTTATAAACAAACTTTTTGATACAAGAAAATTTTAAGGGAAAACGCATTCACCCCCCCCCCCCCCGTCCACGTTTTCCACATTGGTAACAAGCAGGTTACCGAAGATTGTTCAAATAGATTGTATTCTTTTAAATCTTCAAATTTAATCAATCCATTTTTTTAATCATAATACATATGCACGAAATTATTTGGAATATTCCTCCCTATTGAAGCTTAGGTAAGAAGATCAAATGGAAAGGTCAATTTTTTTTCTGAAACTCGAATCTGGCCCAACTAGCCGGTTCTTCCGGTGCTATTGGTAAAACAGCACCGGCTCAGGTATAACAACAGCACCGGCTATCTGATATTTTTTTTCTGTTTTCAAATGGGCCAATAATTTTTTTTTGGGCCTCTAGATAAAATGGTGCTTATGGGATTTAGATGAATAAATATTGTGGGCTAAAATTTTGGGCTTAAACAACTTTTATATATGAGTAAATAATAGATTTTCTTTTGTTGAGGATCTAGATAGATAAAATCTTTTCTTGTGATGTTTTGCTATATGGTGTGTATTTATGTGCTTTTAATTATAGGAGAAATTTACATATGTATAAAACATGAAATATATGTATTTTTTCCCGGGTATAGCATACTTTCGCGTCTTTATTCTCAAATTCCCATCTCATCTAAAAATTCGATGCTCCGTCACAAAACTTTCGAGTATAAAATCTATTTATTCAAAATTCAAAAACCTCTTCACTCTTCCCCATACCAACCTCAACGGTTAACCCTCCCAAATATAAAACTCATTCATCACTCTTCTCTTTCACTCATCCTCCATTTCAAATTTTACTCTCATTCCTCCACTCTCTCAAAAAAAACTCAACCGTTTTTTTATCATGGAAGCATTTATGGAAATCCTAAGCCCCGTCTTGCTCATGATCATCATCTCGCTCTTAATACTCGCGTATCCGATATTGAAGCTTCCGGATCGAGACGTGTTCTTCATCTTAGCAATCTATCTTACTATTGTTTTTCCTATCTTGTGTATTGCGTTGTACATTGAATCCTTATATATATAATGTCTATTTTTAAGCTCGTTTCCGCCTACAACTCTCGTCTCTTGTATCATAATTTTTCTCGTACTCAATCGGTAAATTAGATGCTTAAAACCAATATAGACATATCTCATAAAAGGGTCTCATATACACACAATTATATTTTTTTTAAATAAATAAATAAATAAATTTTTCTCAAAGTATTTTCAAGTCTGTCCTCAGCCGGCGCCCTTAAAGGATAAAGTCGGTGCCATTATATGAACAGCACCGGCAAGCACCGGCCAACTGACAGAACAAAACGTCTTGTTCTTCTTTTTATCATCTCACTGTTTCAAAATTACAATCCCTAGAAAACTCCATTGGCGATTTTTGAAGGTCCTAGCAAAAACTCTAAATCTCTCTTCATCTAAACCTTAACAATCCATTGTAAGTCTTAATTACTTATATAATCTTCACAATAATTAGTACTTTGATAAATATTTCCTTTACTTTTAATTTCTTTGTCATTCAAATCGATTGTTTAACATTTGGGATAATTTAAAATTGTTACTAATTGATATGTGTGAAAACACATATCCATTTTATATCAAAATAGACCCTAAAAAGACAAAATTGTGCTTAAAATGCTTGAATATTGCTTGTTTTGTCTTTGTGATTGTGTAGGTACGGATAAAGCAAAAATCACAAGAAAACGGTCAAAAACCGGACAAACACGGACACGGGAACGGAAGAGCACGCAAAAAGCCGAAAGCTGTTTATCAAAGGTCAACCCTTGGTCAAAGTCACAACAAGACAAAACCCATCTAATTTCCAAATCAGCCCTCAAGATAATCCAAATTGCATAAATAGCCTTAAAGCCCTAACGGTGTTAACTTCTATTAATAGAAGTTAACACCCGTTAACTTTTTATTATAACAAATCTAACAACCAAAGCCCGAGCCTATTTTTTCTATTATAACCAACACCTGGCCCAAATCCCTAACACCCGGCCCAAACCCGAAGTCAAATAAGATTTTACCCAGGTCAAACACAAATTAAACGCAACCTTATAGTAAAAAAGCAGGAAAGTTTGTTGACACTATTCATCGTCCCCAACCTTTTACCACGAGTTAAAATCATGGGGCTTTTACCAATTGAGGGATATAAAGGACAATTCAAGGGGCAAAGTACACATGGGCAGCGTTATACATCATCAAACGCACCCTATTGGCCAATCCCATGTGAAGAATGACACGTTGGAATGACAGAAGCACAAGAGGATGGATTTTTGTACTACTTACACTCACAAAGGAAGCATAACAGACTAAGCCACAGATTGCCACACTGGCAATCCGTGTGAGCCTAATTTTGATCTAACGGTCCAAGACCATTATCCAATCATTGAAGGAATCTAAGGGCCAATGATGAGAGGAACGTGTAACTGAAAAGAGGACTAGAAGCTTCAGCTGGATACTATAAATACCCACACTCTCACACACACACTCAATGGTTAGATAGTGAGTAGATTTTAGCTTAGTAAATTTAGCTTAATGTAATTTTCATTTAAATTTCTTGTAATTTCCTTTTAAATAATGTAATTAAGTTTTCAGTTTTAAATCAATTTTCTCGTACTAACGTAAACCTCTGCAGGGTCCAAACGTAGGTAACGCAACCTCAAGTCCCATTCAAATGCTCAATCACGAAACATTCTATCTAGAAAGCTCAAGATTTAAAGACAAAGACTTCCGCAAACTCTGATTTGAAGCTTTCAAGATAATGCAAAAGTATGAGCATGTTGGTCTAAAAGACACAAGATCGCAAGAAGGCAAAGACATAAAGACAATGACAAAGGGCTCAAAGTCAAGATCCGAAAAGCATGCATGGAACAAGTTTACACCAAGAAAGAAGACAAAGACCAAGAACACTCGAGCTTAAACGACAAAAGCAATCTCACTGATCTCATGAAGGAGTGTCATCAATGAACTCACTTCGGGGGAGATTGTTAGCCTCAATATTATTGAGTGCAGAATAAAGGAACTCGTTCCTGTGTTTCAAGGACCTTCACTGACATTGCGGGGAGATTGTTAGCCTCAATTTATTGAGTCGAACAAGAAGCTCGGTCCAACTCTACGATGGGAGCTTCGGTCTTTATTTAGTTAAACGTTGTAACAGGATAATATCGGAATCGGCTCGATGAGTTAATCTAATATTAGTATAATGTTTTTGGGTTTAGAAATCCCAAACAAAACCCGAGCCCGGGTCCTAGTTAAATATCCCGCGCGTCACATTAAATGTGTAGGGGTATATATATATATTTAGATATTTTCTAAAATATCTAAATATATATAGATATTTTTCTTATTTAGAAAATATCTTTTTTCATAATATCTAAAAATTTCTTTTCATCTCGAGGTATCATCTACTTTTCCTTTGTTATTTTCTATTCTATTTTTTTTATATAAACTTAGTTTAAATCTGCATTTTAGCTTAAACTGTTAGTTAGTAGCTTATTGTTGTTAAATTTAGCTTAAACTTGCTTATTATCTTTGCTTAGTGCTTATTTAGTTTAAATGTTAGTGTTAGCCTCAATTTTATTGAGTCAATAAAGGAAGTTCGTTCCCGTGTTCAAGACCTCACTTCGGGGGAGATTGTTAGCCTCAATTTATTGAGTCGAACAAGGAAGCTCGGTCACTCTACGATGGAGCTTCGGTCTTTAATTAGTTAATGTTGTAATAAGATAATATCGGGAACCTACAATGTGAATCTCCCATCACGATCACAGATAATTGAAGCAGGTATCCCGTGTCTTGCTACTATCCTGTTCAAGTACAACCTTGCCAACTTATCCAATTGGTCATTCTTCCTTATTGGCAAGAAGTGAGCAGATTTTGTAAGTCGATCCATAATCACCCAGATGGTGTCAAAACCTTGTGACGACTTAGGAAGTTTGGTGATAAAATCCATCGTGATATTATCCCACTTCTATTCGGGTATTGCTGGTTGTACTAACAGTCCTGATGGCCTTTGGTGTTCGGCCTTGACCCTTGCACATGTCAAGCATTTACTAACATATGTGGCGATGTCCGCTTTCATATTGGGCCACCAATATAGCCTTTTCATGTCCTGGTACATCTTTTTAGAACCATGATGGATAAAGTATTTTGACTTGTGAGATTCGTGCATGATCACGGATCTTAAGTCTCCATAGCAAGGTAACCAACTCCTGCCGTGCAAACATAGATTTCCATCGGCGCGTGGTTCCAACCTTTCCTTGGGTATGTCCTTTCTGATCATACCGCCTACATCTTCATTCACAAGATTCTCTGGCTTTTGGGCTTCGATCCGAGCTTCTAAAATTCGTTTGGGAAGATCCAAGCTAATAGTCATAACTAAGGCTCGAACCCGCAGTGGCTCAATCCGTTCCTTACGGATCAATGCATCAGCTACTACGTTAGCCTTCCCTGGATGGTAACGAATGTCACAATCGTAGTCACTCAGCAATTCTAGCCAACGGCGTTGCCTTATGTTAAGCTCCTTTTGATCGAGAATGTGTTGTAGGCTTTTATGGTCGGTGAACACAGTGCATCTAGTTCTATATAGATAGTGTCTCCATATCTTTAGAGCAAACACTACCGATCCAAGTTCTAGATCATGAGTGGTGTAGTTCTTCTCATGAACTTTTAACTGTCCAGAAGCATAGGCAATTACCTTTTCTCTCTGCATTAACACAACGCCTAAGCCTTTGTGTGAAGCATCACAATAGACCACAAAGCCTTCGCTTCCTTCAGGTAAAGCCAGAATTGGCGCACTGCACAACTTCTGCTTTATTAACTGAAACGCGTTCTCTTCCTTTTCACCCCAATCAAATTTGATTCCTTTCTGCGTAAGCTTTGTCATTGGTTTAGCAATCTTCGAAAATCCCTCGATGAACCTTCGATAGTACCCAGCAAGACCTAAAAACTGGCGGATCTCCGTTGGTGTCTTAGGAGATGCCCAATCTTTGATAGATTCTATCTTGGCTGGATCCACATGAATACCTCTGCTATCAATGACGTGACCAAGGAAGTGTACCTTCGGAATCCAAAATTCACATTTTGAAAACTTAGCATACAACTTCTCTTTCTTAAGCAACTCCAAAATTGCCTTAAGATGTTCTTCGTGTTCCTTCTCGTCCTTTGAATAAATAAGTATGTCATCAATGAAGACAATTATAAACTTATCCAAGTAAGGCTTGCACACTCGGTTCACGAGGTCCATGAATACCGCAGGTGCGTTTGTCAGTCCGAATGGCATGACCTGAAACTCGTAATGTCTATACCGAGTTCGGAATGTCATCTTTGGAATGTCTTGCTCTCGTACTCTAAGCTGGTGATAACCCGATCTCAGATCTATCTTCGAATAAATACTAGATCCTTGGAGTTGATCAAATAAATCGTCGATCCTTGGGAGTGGATAACAATTCTTTACTGTCAGCTTATTTAACTCACGGTAGTCGATGCACATCTTGAATGACCCATCCTTTTTTTTGACAAACATGACCGGGGCTCCCCAAGGTGAGAAACTAGGCCTTATGAATCCTTTATCATAAATCTCTTGTAGTTGTTCCGATAATTCCTTCATTTCGGATGGAGCCAATCGATACGGTGCTCGAGCTACGGGTGCGGCTCCTGGAATTAAGTCGATTTGGAATTCCACTGGTCGAGCCGGAGGAAGACCTGGCAAGTCCTCAAGAAATACTTCAGGAAAATCTTGGACAATAGGTACGTCCTTGAGTTGCTTTCCTTCCGACTTGTCCTCCTCTTTCTTGGCGGATATCTGCGCCAAAAAGACCTGGCATCCTTTCTCCATGTACTATTGAGCCTTTGAATAGGAGATAACGGTCAACTGAGATTCTCTCCCGGTGTTACTCTCATTACCATGGAAAGTCAAGGTTTCATTTCCATAGGGAACTCGAACAAGTTTCTCATCACACACGATCATGATGTGACATCTTCTTAACCAGTCCATACCGATAATGACGTCAAAACTATCCAATTCTACGGGCATTAGATCTATGTTGAATGGATGGTATAAGAAATTTAAAGTGCAACCTCGTATAATAGTGTATATCCCGACTATTTTCCCATCAGCTAATTCGACATCATAACTATTATCTAATAGAGTTGGGACGATGTCAATCAGGGAACTAAATGCAGTAGATATAAAACTTCTATCGGCACCAGTGTCGAATAAGATAGATGCATAGTGGTTGTTTAAGAGGAACGTACTCGTGACGACATTGGAGTCCGGGTTTCCCGATGCATTCCTTCTCTTTTCTGCATTCCCAACTGCATAAACCCAGCCTTGTGCATTACCATTCCCTCCATCCTTATTCTTCAATTTAGGACAATCTCTCTTGAAATGCCCTGTTGCTCTACACTCAAAACAACCATTCCCCTTGGGAGCTGCCCCATTGCCCTTTTGAGTATTAGCAACGTTTGTGTTGCCAGTACTCCTACAATCGCGGGCAAAGTGCCCTACCTTGTTGCACTTATGGCACTTCTGGGTGCACCGGCCATTGTGGTAAAAATGGCACTTGGTGCACTTGGGCAAGTTTCCCCCATAGGGTTTCTTCTCACCAATCCCTATATTGTAGACCTTGGCTACATTCTGCTTCTTGAAGGGTTGTTGTTGGTGTCCATGGTTATTTCTGGATGAATCATCCGCCTTCCTCTTATTATCAGATTTTTCCGCATAGGTACGAAGTTTCTGATCCATCAAGTCGTTAGCCAACTCAATCGTCTCATCTAACGTCTTGGGCTTGGAAGACTTTACATTCTCATAGATGTTATCAGGAAGTCCACGGATGTACTTGTTGATCTTCTCAGTTTCATTAGCACAGAACTTGGTACATATCAGGGTTAGCTCTTGGAAATGTTCAGTGTATGTTGGAACATCGTTCCCTTTGATCTTTAGGTTCCACAACTCAATTTCTAGTTTCTGGATCTCACCCAGTGGACAATACTTGTCCGTCATTTTCTTCTTGAGTCCTTCCCAAGTCATTGCATATGCCTCGGGACCTAAAGTTCTTATCTGACCGTTCCACCAAGTCAAAGCAGCACCTAACAGAGTACAGGTGGCAAACTTTACCTGATTCTCAATCGCACAACCATTGATATTGAAAACTGACTCCATCTTTTCAATCCACCGAGTTAAACCGACCACACCTTCAGTTCCTTTGAAGTTCAAAGGTTAACATTTCATAAAGTCAGCGTAGTAACAGGGGCGTGCAGTTTTCACATTCCTTCAGTCATCCCCGTGCGAACCGTGGCTTGCGTCTCCATTGGTGGAGTTTCGCTGAAGGGCTTGATCAATCATAGCTTAGACGGATTCTGGAGTCATGTTGTTTGGGTTGGTGTTGTCAGTAGGGGTGTTTGGTCCTCGTCTGGTCGTAGGTGCCATGATTTGTCTTAGATCACAAAAGACAAAACGTAAGCTTATAATCATGACAGAATATATTAATGTATAGATAAGACAACAACACAAGAGAGGCATATAGTACCACATAACATATCTATTTCATTCATAACTTTAAAATTTTTACATGAAATAGTTTCTGATTACATAAAATACAATACAAAAGATCTAAGGCTATGCTAGCGAGGAAAACCCCTAATACTTAACATGCATGTACAATAGCCTAGCAAGATAAAATAACATAAATCACTAGACGTGACTGTTAGCATCCCCCAAAGCATCTTGGTGATCTGGAATCCTAGCATCTGGTCCTGGCTGTCTAGCTCTCCCTTGCTGCTCTCGGTGTGCTAACAACTCAGCCTGCATGTCACTCATCTCTCGTCTCATGTCTCTTATCACTCGGAGAGTCTCTGCCATCTGTGCTTGGCGCCTATGGTTAGACTCTCAAAGCCCTGCTATCTCAGCCTGCTGCGTCTGAAAACGGGTCTCATACACCTGGTGCTATGTCTGAATGAGAGTACTCTGCAGCTGTAGTTGTGCCTGATGTGCCTGGATATGAGTCCCGTGTGCATACACATGATCACGATGGGTCTGAAGCTCCTGATGGGTCGCCTGACTCAATCCTATCGAGTGAGCCCAAGCCTCTCGGGAAGCATAGGCCTCCTCCTCCACCATCCATACTGTCTCCTGGAGAGTCATCCTATCCCCCATAAGCAAATCGACCCGCTGTGAGTCCATATCGACTCGCTGTGATATACGAGACCTACTATCCTGAGCATCCTCTAGTAAGGCATACAAGTCCTGTGTATCATGCTCATGGAGCTCAGCAAGCTCGGTAACCCTAGCATTGACCTCTCCTACGGTCATAGGTGCTATCTCAGGAACTGCCTCTGCCAGATCTATCCAAGTATCCCTAATACCGTACCCAACATCTCTAACCCCCTGCCGCCTCTCTTCAGCATCTACCGTGCTGACAAACCCATAATCTATCCCCCGACCTCCGGTAGGTCTAGCAGTAGAACTCTCTCCGATCTCATATCTGGAGCCTAGAGTGGACAAACACAACCTCTTGCGAGATGGCTGCTCAGACTCGGGGATATCATCCCTACGGTCAACAGGTGGTGGTATGTATAGAGGTGGTGGTAGTGGAGGTGATGGTAATGCGGCAGTAACTGCATCAATAAGGGCCTGAGTGGATGCTATCCTGAGTGTCTGGATTTGGGTTGGACACCCAGATGATGGTAGTAATGGTGATGGCACAGGTGGTGGTGATGAATGTGCAGGTGGGGCCGTGCACCTAGCACAAGGCCTCTCGTGCAATAATGTGGTGATTAGTGAGATAGGTGGTGATGGAGAATGGAAGAAGACATGGATAGAAGTCACTCAACATTTGCCCACCTGGTGGAAGGGATATGGAAACCTGAGGCCGGACGGTAATCCTAGCCCTAATAGTAATGTCGGTGGAGGGTGGTGGTATAGCAGGCTCTGTTCCCTCAGGTGGGGAAACAGGCTCATCAGTAGATACAACAATAGTAAAGTCAGCCAAAGCTAAGTGCTCCTCCTCCTCCTCCTCATCCTCATCATCCTCATCATCGGCGTCATCCCTAAATGAATCGCCATCATCATCAACTCCATCATCTCCCCCGTTCATAGGATAGTCAACCAGACTATCCTTTGTCTCATCATCCTCATACTCCTCTGGATCCTCCTTGGGATCCGACTCAATAATATACCCGGGTGACTCAGCAGTAGGTGAATCAACAGGAGATAATGGCTGCTCCTCAGCTGGGAACACATGCTCATCCACCAATGGTATATACTCGGGGTATACAGGCTCTGGTACGTAATCAGGATCATGTGCCTGTACGAACCTAGGCTCACGCTCATCCTTGTCCTGAGGAACTGGCGGTGTTTGTAGATCCTCTGGGCCTGGTATGTAATCCGGTAATGGTGGGGCTACTGTCAGTATAGGGAGTCCGTCGTATCCGTATACGATGACCCGTGCAATACCTCCCTCAAATACCTCCTCATCATCGGCTCCCCAGAAGGCTTTGTCGGGCTCAGAGTCGGTGTAGACGGAAGTGTAGGTGACAGCGGATGATACAGAAGACATAACTGCTACAAAAGCAAAAATAACTTATA
>BQNB010055160.1:6600-24637 GCA_026074375.1 Tanacetum coccineum
CTCTCCACACATGAAGAGGGTGTTGGTTGAATCATTTTACACACACATTTAGTGTGTTTTTTCTATATGTTTCTCCCTTCCACTTTCTCTCTCTAGCTTTCTCTCTCTAGTTCATCATTTGTGTGAAACTTAGAACCTACAATTGGTATCAAGAGCCTTGGGTGGGTTTAGTGTTTTTGTTGTGGTGAGCTTATTCAAGCTTATTGGTTCGACTTATTTTTTTTATTCGGTTTGTTTTTTCTTTGTTTTGTTTTTGATATAGTGCCTACTGTTACATCATTAGGATTTCGTATATCATTATAGTCATTTTGGGCATATTTCCATTGTTTTATTGTTTAAAAAATTTGCTTGATAAAACCAAAATCTGTTACTAGTAGTTTTTTTTTCTCTATCTTGCATCATCATTTTCGTGGCTTATTTTATTAAGATATTTTTGTTTTTTTTCTTTCTTTCAAACACCATCAAAACAGTTCACACTTTTTTTGTCAACTTTTGTTCGTAGCTTAAAAAGTAGTACACCTTACGTGGCTTATTTGGGCTCAAAACTGGTTTTACAGCTTAAAAAGAGGGTTAGACAATTTTTATAACAACTTTTTCACGAGCTTATTTTGGCGTCTCATTGTCACATCTTATTCATTAAGCTTGTTGTGGTTATAAAGCTTTAAACTTTCTTGGTCAAAACTGTTACAGCTCATGTGTTCATATTGTCGTGGCTAATTCTTGTTTTAAAAGGACTTATTATTTGTATTCTTATTTTGGTACACGGTTTGAAATTATCACAAGGACAAAAGAAAGACACATTTCCTATTATTTTGGATATGTGTTGGGTTGCCATTGATTAAAGACAAGAAGTACGTTTTGTTGGTATTGGGCGAACAATACAACATAGACGATCTATACCATTTTTTTTTTGTAAGGCGATGTATTCGTTTGCATAGGGCGATCTATACGTGTTTCTTGAGGGCGATCTATACAACATCACAGGCGATCAATACGTAACAACAAACGTAGGCGATTTATACCATTCTTGTAAAACAGGCGATGTATACATCTGAGTAATAGGCGATCTATACGCGTCTATGTGTAGGCGAACTATATGTTTTTCTAGATGAGTTATACATTTCTTGTTGGACGATCAATACAACATATGTGCGGACGATCTATACATGAGGCCATAGGACAATTTATACATAAACAACAACAAGGGTGATTATACCATACAACACACATAGGCGATCTATACATAAGAAAAAATGGAAAAACGTGTTCGTTTATGTTGTTTTGGGTTTTACTGTTTCTTGTGACGTTCAACGATGAGACTTGAGACCTATACCATTGTGATCGTAATCCGTTTTTGATCGATGTGGTATATTCATTTCTTACCGATGATAATCGTATCGTTCTGAAAGATTAAAAGAAGAATCGTTGTATTTTTTTATTTAAAAAACGTAGAAGAAAATAAAGAGGAGGGAAAAGTTTTATTAATTACAAATTGAAATTGACACTTTTGATCCTTGGTTTTCAAGACATATTCATTGCAAGTCCATTCTTTCATTATTATCAATCTTTGTGGAATTAGTCTTACACCGTTAGTCCTTCAATCCTATAAAACTGCCCGTTTGTCCTCAAAAGTGAATCATGTTTGCATCGTTTGTCCCTATTTGAGTTTTAATCAACCGATAATCATTTTAAGATTAAAGTTTGTGCACCGGTCATCGTTTTAAGCTCATTTTTCAGCAACAAAATCTCAAGTTCTTCAATTTCAACGACGATTTCCATAACAATTAATCATTGTTTCATGGTTTCTTCTTGATTTTGTAAAATCCCGTGAAAGATTCAATTCTTTTCTCGGTTTAAATCATAGACTTGTAAAATCTCGTAAATGTTAATTGATTTCAAACCACAACAACAATAACTTAATCTACTTAAGATCCTTAATTTCATTTCACACATCGAATTTCAATGGAATCTGTGAATTCTAATTCATAAGAGAGAGAGAGAGTTGCAACTGACATAACTGGTGGTACAACAATTGCACTCCCCCTGCATGACACGGTTTGAAGAACTCGAGTTACATCTTAGAGATCTCTATCTCAACAATTCGTCTCATGCTGTTGATGCATTTAAACCTACATTTCGTACATTCTTCGGTGAAGAGCATCAAACTTTCAGATTAAAGATGCTCTATAATTTGGATCAGTTAAGGCTACAATTTGAAAGAGAGAATATTCTTGAGGTTAATGCAAATACTTGTCTTGAAGTATTCCGCACACAGTTCAAGGTATTTTTTTACCTCAAAAGGGGTAAATTCATCAGATCATCTGAATCAATGTTGGCAACAAGATTTCAAATACTACACGTCTTGGGAACCTGAAACTTACAGACGTGATTTACTCAGGTACCTGGATATACTTGAAAGGCTCATTGATAAAACTGTAATTAAAAGGCTCACTGATCAAATTGTACTTAAATACGGTGAATTCCGGATGAAAGATTGTAAAGTTAAAACAATAAAGGAGACTGAAAAACCGTTGAATGAAGCAATACCTCATGAACATGAGATTGAGAAAAGTTTCAAGGTGCAGTCAAAAGATGTTCAGATCAATCCGGTTCAAGCAGGGGATTCCAATATGGTTGCTACGAAAAGAAGGGGGATTGAGTCAAAAAATAACAGCTCAGAGAATGCACTCAGCAAATCAGTGAATGAAACTCAGATGCAAATGCAAGAGGGAAAGGTTGATATGGAAAGCAGTAGGACAAAGTCAGACGAGCATAATACAAGCAGCAGGTCAGGGAATGATGTAGATACTAACGATGCAGTCATTAGACCCGTAAATGGCCAAGAGCCATTAGTTAAGGTACAATTGACTGCTCCACATAATGTCCTTACTAATGAACCACATCATACTAAGCAATCTAAATCCATGTATGACCAATATCTGTTGGAAAAGGTTGATAGCAATACCACTCCTAATTCAACAAATATGAGTCATAGGGGAGGAGAGATTGACCAGAATGCTAAAAACTGTCAAGTTTCATGTCCTTTACTTGATTCATCATTTGATAACATGACAACTGAATTTTCAAACCAATCTCTCGAATCTGAAAATATTTTTCTCAAAAAGACCATTACCCAACTTCAAAAAGATTTTTCAAGAATGGAAGCACATTGTGTTAACATGGAACTTAAATATCAAAATCAAGCTTTAAAATACGGGCAACATGGTCAAATTTTGAATGAAACAAGTAATAAAGCCAAGATTAAAAAGGAAATTGAGGTACTTGAAACAATCAATATCGAATTGGAACATAGTGTGGCTAAATTACTTGCAGAGAATGAGAAGTTGCATAGGGAAATTGAGCATTTAAAACAGACTTACAAAGATCTTTACGATTCTATCAAAAAGATACGAGTTCAGACAAAAGACCATAATGACTCACTGGCTGCTCAAATAAATAGCAAGACTGTTGAAAATGCTGATTTAAAGGCTCAGATTCAGGAAAAGGTTTTTGTGAATGTAGCATTGAAAAACAAATTAAGAAAGTTAAAAGGAAATAACGTGGATACTAAGTTTACAAAAGCATCAATCTTGGGAAAACCGGTTTTACAACCACCCAGAAACCAATCAGTTGTTAGAAAACCGAATGCATTTAAATCTGAACGACCTAATTTTTTTAAACCACGGTTTGCATCCCAAGTTGATATGAATAACGTTTTGTCAAAACCAATCACTCAACATTATTTTCCTAAGGGAAGAAAATCTTCTTTTGCAAAACCTAATCATATGATTGCATCTTGCAAATCTAGGAATAGTTCTAAGAACATGCCAAGATTTAGTTCAAATGACATGGTTCATAATCACTATCTAGAAGAAGCTCAGAAAGACACAAGACAAAATAGGAATCTTAAACTATAGGGAAATGCCTTTCTGCTAGAACCCACCACGTTCCCCACCGCCCCCTTAAATCCACATTACATTTTTTATATTCCCCTTATATACAAATAAAAATCCCTAAATACATGTATACCAAAACCTGGAGGCAAAATCAATTTCCTAGGAATTGGCCTGCATCTAAAGGTAGTGAGGAAACGCTAAAAGCTATGCAAAAAGCAGATCATTCTAGGAATCCTAGTTCATTTTCGGACTCCAAACACTTTGTTGGTTCGACTTGTCAAAAATGTGTCTTTAATGCAAATCATGATGCCTGTATAAAAAAATTCCTGAAAGAGATAAATTCTCGCGTTAAGGTATAATCCCCTAAGACTAGAAACAATAACAAACCCGTACAACCAAAGATTCATACTCAGAAACCTGGTGAGCAGATTGTTACTAGACATAGGTTTTCTCCTAATAAGTCTTCCACTGAGTATGAGATAACAACCACTCCTAGATCTTATGCCTTATGTGATACAGCGGGTAAAATGTTTAACATCTGTTTGGTCTTATTAGTGGGTTCCAACTGGAAAAGATTTTCAACTCTAGCCACAACCAAGGTCGACTGTGAACCTCCCAAAATTCTTTCAAATGAAGACAGCACTAACCCAAATGAATGCAATCAAACACTTAATGTCATGCAGGTACTCTTAACTAAGTGGCATGTACGTCTATCAATCCTAAAAAGGAAAGACTAGAATTATGCGACAAGATATTCTGAGTGTTTTTCTTCTAAAAAGAGTGAAATCAGAAACCAATGTTCACGGAATATACTTAAATAAACCAGAACAATGGCTTCTGTAAAAAATCCTTCAGCCCCGCTCCTCAAAGAAAAGTAAAGGGTAGAGCTTTAGGTGCGCTTTAACTATAAAATAGGAATAGAAATATTCTTGTTTTCGCCGACCGGTATCATTCAACATTTTCATATTTCCCTATGATCGTTCCATCATTAAGTGGATCAAAGTACATTAGCTTGTATTCTAATTCATTAGATCAAAAATGGCAATCACATATGTAATTTTTGAAAGGGAGAATATTGGTCTCTCAATTTGTATGAAATGGTTAAAATGGCTTCTAGAACACATAGTTTAGAACCCACGCATCCATTAAAAGACTCCAGCAACAATCATTCAAGACACGTGCCAAACCCTCCACCTTCCAACAAAATTTGGATACCACCATCCAAGAACTTATATAAAAGATATTTGATTCAAAACCACTATTTGATGAATAACTTAAACATCCCCTCCATCAAGTGTTGATCGCCCAAGCCCCTGAAGTCCATTGCTGCTCCAATGCTGAAGTAAGTAGCAACCAGAACCTGCCGCATCAACCGGTTCACCTTCCTCAACAACTGTTAACCAAGATGCACCATCACCTAGTAACTCACAAACAACACCCGAAACTTAATCTCCTATCATTCCTAATGATGTTGAAGAAGACAATCATGACTTAGATGTTGTACACATGAATAACGATCCGTTCTTTGGTATTCTAATTCCAGAAAATGATTCTGAAGCATCTTCTTCTTCGGATGTTATTCCTATTATTGTGCACACTGCTGCTCCTAACTCAGAACACATTACCAAATGGACCAGGGATCATCCTTTAATCAACAAAATTAATGAACTCAAAAGACCTGTTTCCACAAGACTCCAACTCCATGAACAAGCCTTATTTTTTGTTACTAATGATATCTATCACACATCATTTTGAACCAAAGAACAATAAAACGCATAAAAACCAAGCATGTTGGATTGAAGTAATGCAAGAGGAGCTGAATGAATTTGAACGTCTTGAAGTCTGGGAACTCGTTCCTCATCCAGATAAAGTAATGGTTATTACTTTAAAATGGATCTATAAGGTGAAACTTTAATGAATTATGGGAATTCTAAAGAACAAAACAAGGCTCACTTTGTTGCTCGTGGTAACCGTTCAAGAAGAGGGAATTGATTTTAAAAATGGAATACTTTTGCTCCAGTGGCTATACTTGATGCTATTCGATATTTAACCCTCGCAATAATGCTACTCACATGAATATGATCATCTACCAAATGGATGTTAAGACAAACATCTTAAAACGCATTCTAACATAAGGAAGTTTTCATTGTCAGCCAACCGAACAGTTTGTGGATTCAAGGCAAATCTGAATCATGTGTACAAGCTTAAAAAGGCTCTTTAAGGGTTGAAACAAGCTCCTCAACCGCGTGGTAACGATCAAATGTCGAAGTTTCTAACACTCTCAAGAATTCTTAAAGGAACCGTGATCCCACATTGTTCATTCAGAAGACAAGGGCAAAGATATTCTCCTGGTACAAAATCTATTGATGATTATAATCTTTGTCGTCTAATACATACACCTGAACTAAGAGACTAAATTTCTAAATAATGTGTTTCAAAATTAAGATGTCGATGATGGTTGCAAAATATCTTTTTCTAGGACTATAGATTTCACAAAGTCCTAGAGGCATATTTATAAACCAGTCTAAATATGCTCTAGAATCTTTAAAAAAAATATGGTTATGGAATCTAGTGACCCCCGTGTATACCCATGGTGGAGAAATTCAAACTGGATGAATATACACAAAGGGAAAGGTCTATGTAACCCTGAACAAATACTATCAAAGGAATGTGGGCACCCTTATGTAACTCAAAGCCAGTAGAACCAGACCTTACATTTGTTGTTATGCAATGTGAGCTCGTATCAGGCAAAGCCTACCGAAAAACAGTTGCATGCTATAAAAAGAATCTTTAAATACCTAAGGGGAACCGTTAATAGGGGACTCTGGTATCCAAAGGATTCTTTTATTGCTCTAACAGCTTATGCAGACGCTGATCATGCGGGTTGCCAAGATACTAGACGAAGTACATCTGATTAAGCAAATTAATAAATGAACAGACATGTAAGCTTGTCATCAAAAAGGGCAGAAAAGCGCTGCGATAATCCCGTACTGAAAGCTGAATATATAAGCCTAGTCCTGGCTGTTATTCACAATTCCTTGGACTGAGATCGCAGCTTACGAGACTAAGGCCTAAGAGTTTTAATAAAATTCCAATGTACTGTGATAACAAAAGCGCTATTGCCTTATGCTGCAACAATGTTCAACATTCTCGATCAAAACATATTGACATCAGATTCCACTTCATAAAAAGCGAAAGTTGAAAACAAAGTAGAAGAGCATTACTTGTCAATTACAGAGTATCAGTTAGCGGACATCTTACACTAAATCCTTGGTAGAGAAAAGAATTTAAATATCTTATCAACAAGCTTTGGAACCGTAGAGTTTTACTCAGGAGACTCTGGAAACACATTGACATATGAAGCTGAAGAATAGTGGTGTAACCAATTTCATATATCATGATCACAAAATATTAGTATATAATATATATATATATATATATATATATATATTATATAAATATATAATATATAATAAAACCAAAAAAAAACCAAAAAGAATTTTAAATTATTTATTTTATTAATTTATTTCAAAACATTATAAAAACAAAATACAAAAATATCTTAGAAATGTCATTTAATAATGATACGAGGCTATAAATGAAGTTCGAGCAGAAGTTTCAAAAGTTTTCAAAACATGCCAAAATGACTTGCTATTATTTTTGATAGTACCCGGTCATCATCTTCAAGGCATGTATGTCGTCAAAAAGACCACCTGTCCTCACAACGGGAAATTTATTTTTCTCGGGAATGAATTATTTTATATTCATTCAAAGGCTTGGGTTTACTTTGCAACACAACCCGTGCTTTCTTTATACAATAAGTGTACGTGTCAGTGCATTTATTTGTCAAAATAAGAGAAATCTTATTTTTATTGGTAAAAAGTTATCTTCACGATGAATCAGTGTTTTTTGTAATCACAAAAAGATTTTTAAAGACAATTCGACCACTCAAACAATGACAATAGCTCTTTAAATAGAAAATGGGTCATCATTTAAGGGGGAGAATGTGTCATCAAATAATCTTTTAAAATGGTCTTTCAAATTAAGTCACGGAATAGACGAATAAAGTTTTTGATAATGACGGATCAGAATTTCAAGGGGAGTTAATTTATATTAACTATAAGAGCTTTAGATGTCATTTGTTTCAAACTTTAGGGACTTATTTGCAATTTAAGACTTAGTTGATTCTTACATAATAGATTTAAGCTTATCAATTCTTCGAACACGATCTCACGTATATATGTGTAATAGGTTTTGCTGATTCCGAGGTATCGAAACCAGCAAGGGGGGAAGGAGTAGAGACACTATAACGTAAAACAAGTACACGTGATAGAGCCCATAGCCTTCTTTCATTTTTAGGCCATTCCGTTCCAAGGTATCGAAACTAGCAAGGGGAAGGAATAGATACACGAAAGTAATGAGTACCGTGATAGAATTCCTTACCCTGATTTCATTTTAGGACCAGTCGGGAGCACCCATAAGAAGACGAATGTCATATCCGCAGAGAAAATCAGTGTTTTAACTTGTTACTTTCGGGTGGACTATTTCAACTTCATAAGAGTAGAGATATCTTATGATTTCAAGTACGCATCCTTTAAGATACTAGGGGGAAGTGTTGTAAGAAGATTTATTCAAAGCGTGAGAAGATTGGTTACTGATTCAATAAATGCTTCCTCAATCGGTCAATCACTAAGCTTATTTTTAAAGGGAGTAGAAGTAGTTGACAAAAGAGGTACAGATAGGTTTGATAAGTATGATGATTCCTTAAGATTAGTCAGTATTCTGTAGAAAGAAATGAGTACATTTGGGACTTAGTTGACTTAGGTGTTTTCATTTTGACTACTTAAGAGGGAATTATTATGACATCCGAGACTTAGTTGACTTTGGTGTTGCAATTTATATCATCACTATCGTGTAAGGAGAAATACGGACATAGGGGACTTAATTGAATTTGGTGTTACGGTTTCGAATTAATTGTGTACTTCGAATGTTTGGGCTTTATACATCATGCAACGTGCAAGAAAATCTTGAATCTACTCAAGAAAGGATTGATGGTTCGGGGGGAAGCTAAGACAAATTCCAAATGGAGATTATCGAGACGGACTACAGATTGCTGACATGGATAAAATGACTTTTTCATTTTTGGTTTGAACATTTTCAGGTCATGTCTCATACATAATCTTGTGAATATATAAATGTGTAGTGTAGACATAAAAATTAGGCATATATAGTGTTTGAGTATGAATTTTCAAGAATTTCTTAGTAAATTCTAATTTTTTTCAAATTAACATACTCAGACACCATATAATACCCTCATAATTTGAGGGGGAGCATTAAAAATGTTCCTAATACGGCTTGTTAATAATTGGACATTCTTCCCTGAAAGCAGTTATATTTGAATCAACTGATATCCAAAATATCAAGAGATTTAATATTTTTGATAAGGGGAGAAAATGTGATTAAAATATATGGCTAAAGATGTGATTTTCAAGATCTCAAGTGTACGCTATCCCATATATGTGCTAAACTCTTTCGATTAATCGATACACATATGAAGGGGGGGCAAATGGTTATGTGATGGAATGTGTGGAAATACAAAAGATCGACCATTTATTTTACTGAATTGGAGTTATAAGGTGGTTAGGATTAGGTATTCATTCCCACGATCCAGCCAGAACCGGAGAATAAGGGAAAAGTGTCGACTGAGATGGAGCTAGTACTGGAACAAACCCAACAATGTACTAGTTATGAATTCTCGGTAAGCGCTAAAAGGGTTGAAGAATTAAAAAGAAAATTTAAGATAAATGGTGAAAAGAAAAAAGCCCTCCTTACACTTAGGCAGAAACCGGGTCAATACATCTGCTGTCAAGAATCACAAAGATGATTGCTGACATTGAAGATAGTCATGGACCCAGTGACGCTATGCACAACCCTCCCCAGCCACTCAAGGTCTGTCAACAGACTCTTGTTTCATTTCTCATGGAGATTGCATGCATTTCTATCGACTTTCTCACTCTAAGTTAGTTGGTATTGAAAATGTGGCAGTCTGCTTCAGCCTCTGATTACTAAAACCAATTGTGCACTATTGAGTCTAGAGCCAAAAGAGATCATCCATGAATCTCACTAGGACACTGTTCAAATATATTTGTTGCTCATATACTGTGAAAACAAGTAATAACTTACGAGTCCTACGTATTATCCTTGTGATCTTGCCAGAACATCAAAGTGATACTTAAGTATTCACAATGATGATGGAAATCCTGCTTGAGCCAACATCAAACAAGCTCTTGGTAGGTGACTTGTGCGATTCTATATGAATCAAGCTTGTGACAACTGGAAAGAAATGATGGTGCGATTCTAAATGAATCAAACTTGTTCCAGTATATGAATTAACGGTTGATGATGAATTTTTGAAATGATTAACACTCTTGATGTGTCATAAAACCACTTTAGCAAGTGACACGTCGATTGAATTTTCAATCAATTTTTTATTTCAATCGATGAGATAGTAACTCGTTGGTTCACTCATATCGTGTTGTCTGCTTTGAGACGTTCCGATAATGAGAACATGCTGAGTTTGATAAATCTAATACATATGTGTTAGAAAGATTTGATACTTCAGCTGGAAATCCTATCAAGGAGATTCTTCTTAAAATTGAATCTACCTGATCACAGGTTGATCCTTATGAATTCGAAGGTTACTCCAACCAACCACGGGCGAATGACAAAGCCATATTCGTCCCCTCGCTTTATTACTAACTTTTTTAATGCAAGATATTTGAAGATGGAGGTGAAGGTACCCGATTCCAGCTAACTCACAAAATTCATAGCCACATGCTCATACCTGACCGACAAATATAAAGACATCATGAAAGCTCAAGTACATGTTTTAAGACTTCTGCTACTTTGATACCGTACGTCCTTCTTGAAGTGACAAAGTGTTAAAGTTAAAAAAAATCAAGAAAGATGCATCATTAAAGCTTTCAAGTAATCAAATCAAGAAAGGTATGAGCATGTCGGTCCAAAAGTCACAAGTTCACGAGATGGCAAAATTTACAAGATGGCGAAAAGATATTATGCTTGGTTGATGATCTCAAGGTGCTCAAGATCATATATTCACATATAGGTCAACATAAAGGAACAAGCTCAAGCCTAAAGTCAATGATCACTACGCAAAGAAGCAAGACAAAAGATCAACTATTACAAAAAAAGGACTCAAGATCAAGACAAGAAGCTTCAACGATTAATGATCAAGGTCACAAGGTGAGATCTCTATGATCACCCCTTAGGAGGAGATTGTTAGGAACAGAGAAAGTGTTGATCATTTATGAGATCTCAACGATCGTCCCTTAGGGGGAGATTGTTAGGAATTCAGTTTTTAGTGAAGTAACGATCATTATCGATCTCACGAGTCTTAGTAATAGTTAGTCAATTCAATGTAATATCAAAGTAATCTAACCGGGCCGGCTTATAGAAAGGTCAAGGAAAGCCCATAGAAAGCCCGACCTGGCCCAACTATGTAAGTATATTAACCCTCTCCACACATGGAGAGGGTGTTGGTTGAATCATTTTACACACACATTTAGTGTATTTTTTCTATATGTTTTTCCCTTCCACTTTCTCTCTCTAGCTTTCTCTCTCTAGTTCATCATTTGTGTGAAACTTGGAACCTACAATCCCAATAGATCTATCTATAACACTCGCGCTTACAACACATAATTAACGGTTTATGATAGTGGGAAAAAGTGGGTTATCGGTACTTAAGCTAATCCATAAACATTTAAAAGTACTTGCGTCTAAATTTAAAATAAGCAATGTATCTTACCCCGAGATTTGTAAAGTATTCGTAAAAATGAGTATAAAGTGGGGCTATAAACTCACCTTTAGCAAGTGGTGAGTCAGGAACAACCAACAAATGTAGAACGAGCACAAAAGTTCTAAACGCGACCTAGTTGAAATATAGTGCGCTTTACGTGTAAGCAAACAATAGTGAAACGATTCATATGCAATTTTTATAAGCTTAATATCACCCGAACATGTTTATGTTTTAGTTATATAAGTCAAAACGTGATCTCGTAAAAGTTACATAGTTTTTATTACGTTTTGATGCTAAAACAAAAATTACTATTTTTGCCCAACTTTACAAATCCCGCACATTATCCATTTTTTAAATATTTCGGGTGAATTTAAATCTCACCTAAGACACGCTAAGCGACCTACCAAAAGTCTAGTTACCATTTTATTTATCATTATATACATTATAATTATTTATAAGTTACCAACTTTAATAAATCCTATCTCGCTTAATAATATTTTTAAAAGCCTCCGACGCGTATGGAAAATGTTTAAGTAATACTACACTATTTGTTAAGAGTTTTGTAGCTCATTCGGACTCTAAAGCGCCCAAAAACCTCATTTCGTGTTTCAATCAGCCCACTATTATGGCCAAATTTCATGCAGAAAGTTTATAAAATTTTCAGTTTTTAGTCCGACTTTAAAAGGGCGTAACTCCTTCGTTATAAGGATTAACATGATGGCCAAAAGCGACGTTTTAAGGTAAAATCTCGTACTACAAGTTTTCTCTTCCACGAATTTGATCCAAGAACACAAAGAACTTCTAATAGTATCTATAATCCCAAATCTAACCTAGAAATTTAATAACACTAATAAAATTTTCAAGAACATCATAAGAACATAATAAAGTAGTACAACTATTAGATGTTGCTACATTCTTTATGAAATATTTCACACAAACATAGAAGGTGATATTTTTAAAGAATATGGGATGTATGTATAGATGTATAAAAAAATATGTACATGAGATGAGATGAGGAATTTCTTACAAAAAGAGAGGAATAAGGATGAATATTAACCCAAAACTAATGATATGTGAACCCAAAATCAATCTAATATAACCTGAATATAACCACCAACGAACCACTAGTATCAATAATAACCCAAGTCTTGAATGATTAAGAAAATATGGACACCCCTTGGTACTTCTTGTGTCAGACGAACAAAAGGATGGAGAGAAAGAGAGCACAATTTTTTATGAAGTCTTATGTGTGTGAAAGAATGAATACTAGCCTCCAAGTTATACAACCTTAAACACATGGGATCCTAAGAGGTGGGGTTCAAGTTTAGTGGGAGATAAAATAAGGTTGAGAATTTCATGGGAAGGACTAAGCTAGAAATAAAATTTGTATGTGTTGTTGTGTGTGTGTTGGCGGTCGGAAGAAAACAAGGGAGAAGAGGGGATCAAAAGATTTTGAAATTTGAATTTGTATGTTATGCATAATATCTTAGATATTCTATTTAGAATGATAGACTTATTTATACATGCATGCATGCAAAAATGCAAAATGCCTTAATTCACGAAACTTGTAAAATATATGTACCCGACATATGAAAATATGTCCGTAAGGACGTAACACGTTAATCATAAGTAGACTACATTTATTCAAAATCCGAAACGCATCCGTAGACGTTTTTCAGTATACGCAGGACAACTTCCCAGTTTTAGGTCAAATCGACTACGTAAATTATGTAAAGTAAAAATAGTGCAAGTTAATAGTGAAATATTAACCTGTAAAATTGCCGATTGTCACAGTCTTTCCCCGTTAAGAGAGCTTCGTCCCAAAGCTTAATTTGTGGTATCCGGTGAAGGTGTGGTTTCACAAAACAAGTGCGGATATTTCTTTTGAAACTGGTCTTCATGTTCCCAAGTGAATTTAGGACCTTGCCTGGAATTCCACCTAACGTTTACGATCGGAATACGACTTTGCTTTAATCATTTGACTTCCTGGTCCATAATCTCTACAGGATCCTTGGTGAAATGGAGCTTGTCGTCGATTTGGATCTCTTCCAACGAGATGACAAAGGTTTTGTCAGACAAACACTTCTTCAAGCACAAAATATATCACACCTCTAAAATATGTCACAGTGGAATAGGTAACTAAGGCGTAAAGTTATAATATGCAAGCACATAGTATAAGAGAACGACCATAAAATAGACATTTTGAAAATATTTTATCGTTGAATTAATTAAAAGAAATAAAGTTTTACATGAATTAAAAATATTTAGAGTTATACCGGAAATAAAAGAAAGTGTTCATAACATCAACGAGTAATTTAGATAAAAGTTTCATAAGAGAAAGCCATGATGCATGCTTGACTCCAATGCACTTCAAATGATCCTTACGAGTTTAAGCACCTGAGAAAACATGTTTAAAATGTCAACAATAATGTTGATGAGTTCATAGGTTTAAATAAAGCATTAAGTGTGGACCACAAGATTTTAGAAGTGTATGACTATTGTAAAACATACAATATCACAAAAAGTATTTACGCCTGCACTAACCTCATGACACTGAAGCTAAACAATTATGCACCAAATAAATGCCAAGTAAAGTGCCCAAGTAGGTGTCCAACCCTAGACCACCTAATGATCCGATAAGGTATACACCCGTTTGATCGGTACCTCCGATACAAGTAAGTTCTACTTATCAGGACGAGGATGTTAATCCCAATAGATCTATTTATAACACTCGCTCTTACAACACGTAATTAATGGTTCATGATAGTGGGCAAAAGTGGGTTATCGGTACTTAGGCTAATTCGTAAATATTTAAAAGTAATTGCATCCTAATTTAAAATAAGCAATGTATCGCACCCCGAGATTTGTAATTCGTAAAAATGGGTAAAAAATAGGGCTATAAACTCACCTTTAGCAAGTGGTGAATCAGGAACAACCAACAAATGTAAAATGAGCACAAAAGTCCTAAACGCGACCTAGTTGAAATATAGTGCGCTTTATGTGCAAGCAAACAATAGTGAAACGATGTATATGCAATTTTTATAAACATAATATCACCAGAACATGTTTGTGTTTTAGTTATATAAGTCAAAACGTGATCTCGTAAAAGTTACATAGTTTTTATTAAGTTTTGGCGCTAAAACAAAAATTACTATTTTTGCCCAACTTTAGAAATCCCGCACATTATCCATTTTCTAAATATTTCCGTTTAATTTAAATCTCGCCTAAAACACGCTAAGCGGCCTACCAAAAGTCTAGTTACCATTTTTATTCATCATTATATCCATTACAATTATTTCTAAGTTATCAACTTTAATAAATCATATCTCGCTTACATAATACTATTTTTGAAAGCTTCCGACGCGTATGGAAAATGTATAAGTAATACTACACTATTTGTTAAGAGTTTTATAGCTCTTTTGGACTCTAGAATGCCCAAAAACCTCATTTCATGTTTCAATTAGCTCACTATTATGGCCAAATTTCGTGCATAAAGTTTATAAAATTTTTAGTTTTTAGTTTGACTTTAAAGGGCGTAACTCCTTCCTTATAAGGATTTACGGGATGGCCAAAAGCGACATCTTATTACAAGTTTTCACTTATGAACTTCCCCCAACTCGGACCCAAAATGGGTCAAAATATCGAAAACGAAAACTGGACAGATGGTATAATATGCCGTTTTTGCCGAAAAAATTACTAGTTTTTACCCGGACTTCAATTGGTCATAACTCACTCGTTTTAAATCGGATTTTAAGGAATTTTATATCCACGCATTCAAATTTAACTATACTGTCATATTTTTAAAGTTTCGACTACTCAAAATGAATACCCCATAGAAATTTCAGACATCATGTATTTACTACTAAAACCACTACATAACTTTATCCGCAAACAACAACTCCATTCTAGCCTAAATCCCTTCCACCAATGATACCAATACTTAAACAACACCAAAACTACCTATCCCTTCCACTAATTTGATCCAAGAACACTAAGAACTTCTAACAACATCTATAATCCTAAATATAACATAGAAATTCAATAACACTAATAAAATTTTCAAGAACATGACAATAAAATAAATAAAGTAGTACAATCATTAAATCTTGCTAGTTTCTTTATGAAAAACATTTCACACAAACATAGAAGGTGATATTTTGAAAGAATATGAGATGTATACATAGATGTATAAAAAATATGTATGTGAGATGAGATGAGAAATTTCTTACAAAAAGAGAGGAGGAATGATGAATATTAACCCAAAACTAATGATATGTGAACCCAAAATAGATCTAATATAACCTGAATATAAACACCAACGAACCACTAGTATCAATAATAACCCAAGTCTCGAATGATCAACACAATATGGACACCCCCTTGGTGCTTCTTGCGTTGGACGAACAAAAGGAATGAGAGAAAGATAGCATAATTTTTTTTGTGAATTGTTGTGTGTGTGAAAGAATGAATGCTAGTCTCCAAGTTATACAACCTTAAACACATAGGATCCTAGGAGGATGGTTGAGAATTTCATGGGAAGGACTAAGCTAAAAACAAAATGGCTAGAAACAAAATTTGTTTGTGTTGTGGTGTGTGTGTTGGTGGTTGGACGAAAACAACCAAAAGATTTTTGAAATTTGAATTTGTATGTTATGCATAATATCTTAGATATTTTGTTTAGAATGGTAGGCTTATTTATACATGCATGCATGCAAAAATGTAAAATGCCCTAATTCACGAAACTTGTAAAATATACGTACGCAACATATTAAAATATATCAATAAGGACATAACACGTTAGTCATGAGTAGACTACATTTATTAAAAAGCCCAAACGCATCCTAAACGTTTTTCAGTATACGCGTGATAACTTCCCGATTTTAGGTCAAATCGACTATGTAAATTATGTAAAGTAAAAATAATGCAAGTTAATAGTGAAATAGTAACCTATAAAAATGCCAGTTGTCACAGTCTTTCCCCGTTAAGAGAGCTTCATCTCAAAGCTCAATTCATGGTATCCGATGGAGGTGTGGTGTCGGAAAACAAGTTCAGATATTTCTTTCGAAACTGGTCTTCACGTTCTAAGGTGAATTCAAGACCTCGCCTGGAATTCCACCTAACCTTGACAATTGGAATACGACTTTGTTGTATTCGTTTGACTTCCCAGACCATAATATCTACTGGTTCCTTAATGAAATGGAGGTTGTCATCGATTTGGATCTCTTTCAACGGGATGACAAGAGTTTTGTCAGACAAACACTTCTTCAAGTTTGACACATGGAATGTGCTGTGAACCTTGCTTAGTTATTGTGGAAGTTCGAGTCTATAAGCAACGGGTCCAACTTTAGCTAACACTTTGAAAGGTCCTATATATCTCGGGTGAAGCTTTTCCTGTTTGCCAAAATGTATCACTCCTTTCCATGGTGAAACTTTGTAACACCCCCATTTTTACAATATAGCGGCAGAAGCTAATCTGGGGTATTACTTCATGGATACAACAATCATAATCATAGAAAATGACTCAAAAGAGACATTGTTGAAAAAATTTAGTTATCATTCATTATATTCAGAGTTTTTACAAAATGCAGGTCCCAAAATCTAAAATGTCATCTTTGAATGATAACAGTTCAGCCATCTTTGAGTCCATGCCACTCCGTGCCGCAACTTGCTCAACTACCTGAGATAAACATGCTAAAAAGTCAACACAATGGTTGAGTGAAATTCATAGGTTTGATATAAACAGTTTGAATACAAGTAATAGTATAATAATTGTATAAACACAATTATTATGAAAATGATATTGTTATGATCTTGGGTCATCTTATTATATACCTGTTATTAGTAATAATATTGCCTTGTTTGGTCTGATTGGTCTTGTTCTCATGTCACCAACACATTATCATCCAAAGTCAATTTAACGACTCGAAGTCAAATTTAACGACTTGTAGGATTTATTACTCTAATATTAATATCCAAAGTCAATTTAACGACTCAAAGTCAAATTTAATGAGTTGTAGGATCTATGATACTAACAGATTTATATCCATAGTCAATTTAACGACTTGAAGTCAAATTTAACGACTTGTAGGATTTATAATTTAGACATTGATTGTAATGATACATCAGATTAGCATATAGTCTGGTAAAACACTTGTATCCGTACTTTATAGCATGTATCCCCCTCACGGGTTTATGAAATCATTAAAGAGATTAAAAGTGAGGTTATGAACTCACTAAGTCATTGATAAGCAATCACATTGTTATAAGATAAATAAGTATGTAAAAGAGTTTGTAACAAGCATGTATCCCCCTCGCGGGTTTATAA
>BQNB010055160.1:25716-39232 GCA_026074375.1 Tanacetum coccineum
CTTCAAAAGGAATTCCCAAGAATACAAGGCTCCAAGACTCAAGACGTCACAAGAAGGATCCACAATTGAATGACCACCCCTTAGGGGGAGATTGTTAGCCGTGTATTTATTAAAGTGACGGTCATTAAATATTCCCGAGCCTTGTATAAGTAAAACGTAATTTACGAGAATTTCATTTAAGCTAGTTGGGCCTAGTTGTCGGGCTCAAGCCCATTTGTATTATGAACCGGCCCAACTCAAAGCCCACTAGAATAGTCCACTCTTGTAACTATTTAAAGCCCTCTCCAAGTGTGGAGAGGGTGTTGCTTCTCATTTTTCCTTTTATGAACAAGTAACCATTTTTCTTTTTTACTTTCTCTCTCTAAAATCTATTTTCTTATTTTTGTGTTTGAGGTGATGAAATGATATCCTAAAAATATACGGTCTAAAAAGGATTGCTTGATAGACCTTTGTAAGTTTCTTGTTTAGGAAGTTTACCAAACATAAAACCAGTAATCAAACAAAATTCCTTGCGTCCAAATTCATAATTATTGCCACAAATACGATAAGTAAAAAGGGGCAATCATCGCTAGATTCAGCAGATACCTGATGGTGGAAAATGTAGTTAAGAAGGAGGTTGTCATTTGCAAATGCGGGTAAATCTAACCATTTACCGAATATAGTGGCTCGAAACAAAGTATTACGCTTATCATTTCCAGGTTCTTGTAAATTATTCTTAACATCGGTAAGAAAACTTAATAAGGATCTAATGGTGATCTTGGCATCTAATACTTCGATTGCATCTTCCATCAAAACTAGTACCTTTTATTAAGGTCTCTCAAAATCTCCTAAGTCGCCCAAGTCCCCTATGTTTTTTTTTTATTTTTATAATTTTGTATATATTATAAAACCTGTGACACGGAAAATACGAAACAAAAAATATAAATTTTAACAAGTCAAAAGTATTAAACTGTCAAAATTACGAAACAGAAACTGATAAAAAAACTGCGTTGCACTGTAAATTGGAGGACAAAAAAACATGTTTTGTACCTTTTTCGTACTTTTCTTGTACTTTTTTGCGCGGGAGGGGGGGGTACCAATAGTAGCACCCAATCCGAAAACCATTTCCAAAGGGAATTGATTGGCACACTCATAAAAATGAATGAGACACTCAACGTACAAACAATTTAAGCAGTTTATATTTGCAGTACAACTGTTTAATGCACATGCTGGAGTGTCTCGATCAAATATGAGAGTGTGCAAATAACCTCCCATTTCCAAACTATACTTATAGCTGCTATGACTCAGTTTTCAGTCTTTTTTTTGTTATCGCCGGTTACAACAATGATGTACACCCGAGGCAAAAACCTCAATATGATCATAAATATTGCTAGCAACTAATCAAGTTGGTGTTTGAGTTTGGTATCATATGAACTATGGCATGTCACAAGAATAGGGTGGAACTGGAAAAAAGAAAAAAAAATACTTAAACTTAATTAATTATATATATCCCTAATCAAAGTTTATGCGGCGTATTGGATGTTGTTTGACACATGAACCTGCTGGTGCTCGGGGCAGTTTGGTCTGCAGTTTGGTTGGGAAGTGCATGAGTAAACATAGTGTTGATCTGATTAAACAATTCTGATGTCTTATCTATGATGATGAAGAAACCTAATGTTTCTCATGGGAAGTTATGTTTTTTGTTGCGACGTGTGGACGTGACTCCTTGCTGTGCTTTTGTGCGTGGTGTGGTTTCATTGGTGGCTTGGTCCGTCCTCTTGCTAGATACATCTGGATGCCGGTTTATTACGGAGCAGCTTGATATATAGAAGTTAGCTATTAAGCTATTGGAAGTTAATTGTATTCGTCTTATGTGGATACATGAAGATAATGTGGAAGTTTCATGTTGGATACAATGCTCAAGTTTTTGACTATCGAACCAATATGTTATCCGTATGAATAGTTGTAATAGGAAGTTTGTTCTACTTTCTATTTGTTAGTCATAAGATTGGCTTGTCTTTCTTATGTAGGGATTAGTTAGTAGTACGTTGATGCTTGTGTGTGTCCATCTTTGGACTGAGATAAGGGATGTCACCCTTATCCTTTTGTACTTCAACGTTTTTTTGGTGTAATACTATTTACCGGGGAAACCCTTTACTTAAAAAAAATAAAATAAAATAGCGACTATACCCATCTTTATCTGTTTAATTTGTTTAGACGGTTATACCCATCTTTATCTTTTCCTTTTAATCTGCTGCTACTGGATGTATTTAAAAAATGTATCGCAACTGGTTTTTTTGTATGTTTCATTCCTTTGGAAATTGCTTAAGTTTTATTGATAAATTAAAGGTTAATGACATGTAATAGCAACGTACTTTTTCATTTGTTCCTTTATCAGATACGAACAAAAAAAAAAGTACCGCAATACCTATCTAACTGTGTTTGTTTTGTGTAGATATCAGCAAATTAACCCTTATTACCTACAAATCCACGTCACGTGATAGATGTACATGTCACGTCATTTTTTGTATCGTTGAGTTCCACGTCAGCCACCTAATACAGGTATTGTGGTACTTTTTTAGGTACGTATCTCATAAGGGAACAAATGAGAAAGCACGTTTTACATGCTATTAACCCATAAATTAACAATGCATTATTCTTCTCTTCTCGTTCATGTTTATTAATATCACATGATTATAAAATATCATGTGCTTGTAATTTAAGAGATTGACATAAACATACATGGCTGTAAAAGGGATACAAAAGCCGGCAAATTATACATGGGCACAATACTTATTACAAAACAACAGGTATTTTTTATATAAGACAAATTAATGAACCATGAATGCGAACAATAGAAATGTTTTTGCAATTTTTCAGTTTTGTACATAAACATGTTAGAAAAACAATCAACAGGGATGTGTCTTCGTCCTTTTAGAGTGTTCGGAACGGTGGCGCCAAAGGCTAGTGCCGTTCAACGGCACAAGAAAACCGAACGGCTCACCACTCCATGTCTTGTGCCATTAAGGCTCGCGCCAAAGTAACAGCCGACGCCATTGAGAACGGCACGAGAAAACCGAACGGCTCACCATTTCATGTCTCGTGCCATTGAGTTTTTTTTTTTTTTTTTTGTGATTTTAACGTGGTCACTTTTTTGGAATTTTTGCCAACGACACGACCGTTGTCAGCACTCTTACAAACATAGCCGATTAATTAATTCATCTGCTGGAAATTAACAATAGTCAAATAACCAATTTTAATTTGTCAAATAAATATATATGTGTTTAAACTTTAAATAACACATTGATTTGTTGTCTGCTACATAAACTGGCTAGAAACTTGCAAAGCTCAATCGCAAATTATAAGATCCAGTAGGCGCAAGACAAGAAAAAACTAGCCGTAAATGAAACCCTGTTACAGAAGTCTGGCTAAAACATATAGAGAAACAACACCTGCAAATTAAACTTCCAAAACCAAAACAGCTCAATAGTGTTCTTCTAAACTGACAACCAAAGTATTCTTTTAATGATATCTAGATACATACAGTAAAGTACTCCATTAACAACCTTCTTTTCATCTTACAAGTGATATAAAAATGAAATTTTGAAGTATGATATATACATGTATGTTTCTTAGTAAAATAATTATTAAAAACTAACTAGAAAAAAATTGATTGCTAAACCACAGGTAGATCCAAAATAAAAAGCAGTTAGTGATAGATCTGAAATTAATTCGAACAAGATTTTCGCATGCATACTACAATAAAGAAAGCATAGATCAAAACATAAAAAAAATAATAATAAACCAACAAGTGGTTTACACATGAAGCTAGATGATAGATCCATAACAACTGTATAAACATATAAAGGTTTTGCTATTGTGATTAAGATTACCTTAATTGAAAAATCAACAATTAATAAACATCAAACATATGTTCATCAACACATTCTATAATTATAATCACTAAATATGCATAAATTAAGAAATAATGAGTTTATTAAATGTTATTTTTACACAAATGATAACTTTAACCTTAATACCAGATCGAGGCACATAAATAGCAATATATTATCTGATTGAAGGATTCCAAATAACAGTATCATAAAAGGATCTAAATGCCTGATAGTTCCTTGGAACCCTCCAATCAGAAAATGTATTGATATTCTTGTTTTTAGAAAGAAGAACGGAACATGGAGATTGATTGACAGAGTTTTATTTTATTTTTATTTTGGTGATGATTAGGGCTTCTTTATAAGAAAAAGATCTAGGTTGTGATTTGTGAATGAGTAGACAGTAATGTTTGGGGGAGGTGAAACGTACAATATATGATTACCTAATGATATTAGGGTTTCAGTTATCTGGGCTTTGCATATATGGGCTTATAGCCTTGTTTTATTATATATATACACATTTATCATTACATATAATGCCAAAACAGTAACGGGCTACTGTTCATCGATGAACAGTGTAGCCCACATCGGCTAGGCCCGATGGTTACTGTTCATCGGCCCCAATTTTTTTTATATACCGGTGGTTACTGTTCATCGGCCGAAAAAAAAAAGAAACTTTATACTCCCCCTTCTTTCGTCAAAAATAAGAAGAAAAAAAAAAAAATTACATTTACGACTTTCTATCGGCCTGAGCAAAAAGAATATATATATATCCCCTTTATTGAAAAAAAAAATTTGTCATTTAATATGAGAAAAAAATAAATTATTAAACATGAGACCGAAGAAATTAACTCGAACAAAAAAAAATGTCCCGCAATAACGCGCGAAAAAATAACGCCCGCAGCAACGCGCGGGTAATCTTTGCTTGTTTGTAACATTTCAAAGCCTAATAAAAAGGATAAGTTTTGACTTCGAACAAGTACGATAGCTCGCGCGTTGCAGCGAGACATATTTTTTTACGAATTGTAAAGGCGTATTCGTAGCTCGCGCGTTGCAACGAGACATATTTTTTTACGAATTGTAAAGGCGTATTATATACATATACTATAAATGGAATAAAACGCTCCTGTTTTGGTAGCTTGCTACAGTGCTACAGTAACCGGGCCGGCCCATTTTACTTTTTTTCTTCTTTAACTAGGCAAATTAAAAAAAAAATGTTCGGCACAAAATAAAAAACAAAATTACAAAAGTACTTAGTTATTCAGATAAAAAAATATCCGCGGCACGAGACCAAACACATAAGCTGACGTAAAAAAAAACTATTGCACAAAATAATTAAAAAAATTTGTTCGGCACAAAATAAGAATTTTTTTTACAAAAGTATTGATTTATTCATATCAAAAAATACCCACGACATGACGCCCAACACATAAGTCCATATAATTTTTTTTATTACAGTAGCTACAGTAATCGACCCATTAGGCTCCCACCTTGGGCCGGCCCATTTGACACCTTTTTTTTTTGGTTTTTCTTTTTCTTTAAATAGGCAAATTTAAAAAAAAAATTTGCTCGGCACAAAATAAGAAAAAATTACAAAAGTACTTAGTTATTCAGATCAAAAAATATCCCACGAGACCAAACACATAAGCTGATATAAAAAAAAATAAACTATTGCACAAAATAATTAAAAAAAATTTGTTCGGCACAAAATAAGAATTTTTTTTACGAAAGTATTGATTTATTCAGATAAAAAAATACCCACGACATGACGCCCAACACATAAGCCATATAAATTTTTTTATTAAACATGACACCGGAAAAATAAAGCCACACAAAATATAAAAAAAAAACAAAATTTAACACTCCGCATCAACGCGCGCGCAATCATGTTTAACACATATTTACCCAATCTCATAAAATTATATTAAAATAAACCCAAATAGCAAAAAAAACAACTTTTAAACACGTAACCTCTAAAAAATTAGCATAACATACAAATTTTAAAAATAAAAAACACCCACATCTATGATAAAAGAAACACCGCTCCGCAGCAACACGCGGGCAACTATGCTTGTTCGTAACATAAGGTGGCCTACGTTGTCCTTGTAAACCAATTGGTGTGATTCAAAGTAGTTTTTTATATAGCTGAGCTAAAATGAAATACATTAACATCTGTACGAAAAGGCAGACGCATTCCCAACCCTTGAACTCCTGCTTTGTTCACTCAACCATGTCTACAATTATTAACAAATAGCAGATAACATTAATTCAAACACTTAACTGTTAATAGCTTAAACGTTATATATGTATATTTTTTTTCACAAACAAAAGGTTTTTCCTTAAATCTTGAATGTGTATTCATTTTAGCTCATACTGAAAAAGCAATTACACAACTATGATGAGCGGCTACTGCAGCCACTGGTGGTGGATTTGGCATGTGTGGGCCTGGAAGAACTGCGGGATATGGAACCGTGGGTCGGTTTATTGTTTGCACGTTCCATTCCCATTCCCATCCCCAAAACAGCCGTTGGTGGCGTGTATTGTTGGACACCAAGGAACATGATAGTTTATTGTTTTCGCTTTTGCTACTTCGTCCCTTTTTTCCGCCTCTTTCTGATACGCTGATCTTGCGGCGGTCGTTTGTTGTTTTCATTTGTTGAGCTATTCTGACATCGATGCACAATCAGTAAGTAACAAATTTTAAAAAAAAATGCATCACATTTAAAGGAAAAAGAAAGAGCAAAGTAAAAATTATAAAGAAAGTATGATAACATTTCAATGCACACTTAAAACTGTCAAATGTGAATATTCTCGGCATTATCAAGTTTTCAAATTTGCTGAAAGGTTTAAATTGGAAACAGAGATACGTCTGCGTGTTCGAATTACAAAATCTTAAGTGAAGTTCCAATTATATGACAAAATCATTTCAGGCATCTCGAGTTATATAATATGTCGATTTGATTAAGCTTATGTGTTAGTTAAAAGGTTAAACTGTCAAGTTAAGTTCTCGATACACCATCACAAACTAATATAAGGAGGACGCAATATACATGAAAAAAATATACGAAAAAGAGTGATCATACCTTAGCCATGGAAGAACTAAAAACTTTTGGAATGGGCTGAGCAGTATCACCAAGGCCAAGGCTTATCATTTTTGCATCAGGATATTTCAACTTATGTGCACCAACTCTTTTCCAAATCTGTAACTCAGTAGATGAAATGTATCTTAGTCTCATTTCCAAATAAACAATAACAAATGTTAATAGTAATCATAACGAAAGTAGTGATAACCCATAAAGTAATGAAAGTTGATTTTGAGTTCTTTTTAATTTCAGATAGGTCCAGTGGGGCAAGGAAAAAAAAGCTAGAAAGAGAGCTACTCAAATGGGTCGAACATGTCAACCGTGTAATTTGACTACATGCAACCTTCTATCATTTATTCGAAGATCAAGTCTAATATTGTAATGCCATATGTATTTATCAATATAATTAAAAAAAGACGTTAGGTGTTTCAAGATGAAGCCAACCTCAGTTGTTTTGATGTATATTAAATAGACATGTTTTAACCCGTAAGTTAACCCAAACATCTTGACACCACTAAATATACGTGTTTCAACCTGAGCAGCAAGCTGTAGTTTTATGTAAAATGGATTGTTTCTTAATTGTCACATTACGTGCATCTGTTTGGGGCAACACCATCAACAATCACGGCCACAGTGACAGGTTTCTCAAAATCAGGGTACATTCCGCACCTGCAAACAAAAATAAATATATTAAGGCTTAATCAACAACCATGACAAAAGAAAGTGTTTAAGAAAAATGCAATTATTACCCATTGCGGTCGCTGACGCATGAGCAGCTTGATCCACAACCGCACTTTCCACTGCAGCAAGACATGATCGAGTCGTGTGTGAAAAGTGAAAGGTTATTGGTGTTTTGGATAGGGTTTACTGAATGGTTGATGGTATTCATGGTGCGATAGTTATGTTGTTCAGTTACATGGCTCAAAACCGGCAGACAACACCCCTAATCAGAATAGACCCTAATCCAAACAGGCCCTAATTTGATGCCACAACTATAAGCAATGCAATTCGTGTCTTAAAACCTACCAAAGTACACCCCTAATTCAAAGAATCAACATGATTTCCAGAAGTAGGTATTTTTATAACATGCAGAAAAATAAGGAATCCCAAACACCCCTTATTAACTAAACCTATTCATATTAAGAAACGTACTAATAACTTTCATATTACTTACGTAGTTATTCCAGAAACCGGGACAGGGAATGCTGCAGTTGCTCGAGGTAAAACTGTAGTAGCTTCGAACAGTGTCACAATGGCGAAATCTAAAGTTTTTTTCATGATGCTGCTAACTCAGGCCATATTTTTTAGATAAAACTATCCTAACCTCCCGCATCGTATTTGAATAGCAACAAACTCGCAGTCGAAAAAACAAAATTTTATCAAAAGTAACGGCTAAACTCGGTATGTGTAACAGATCTTACCTGCTTTTTGTAGTAGGATGTAATGGTCTTCTCATATTCCTTCTTTTTCTCAGGTTTGGCTTCAAAAGGTACTTCATCCTATATTTAAGTCATCCAAAACAACTAAAATAAATCTCTTAAACCTTTCAAAACTGGTGGAATTATTTTATTCAGTATATAATTAGTAACATCAAAATTAAAGCATTGCGTGAAAGAAATTTATAGTGCTATTAATTTGACAAAGCCTTAGAGCAAAATTTCGATGCGACACCGTCGTGCATCCACTTTAGCATCATAGTTGAACACTAGTCTCTGCAAACCATCCGGAACAGCCTCCGAACCATCCGGAACAGTAACAGTTGTTTGCAAATAAAAAACTAATTATACCTATATGAATTTCTGTCAGCTATAAAATAGTTCAAAAAAAAGAACAGTTTCCCAAACAGTTGAATTTACTTATAACACGCACCCACACATTATACCTGCTAATCTGATAAGCATCCAGTGTTTCCAGGCAAGACCATCGAAAACAAGGAATCCAACAGCTTCTCAACGTTCACCTTTAAAACTGAACATGAAAAAATACAAAAAAATGAAATGAGAACCTCTTTAACCTAACATCATCTCATAGAGAGAATAAAAAAAATTACTTGACGAAGTGAATGATCATGAACACCGGTAACCAAACTACATTCCTCACACGTATATGAATAACTGTGAATATGTGAATTTCTAGTGGATTTGAGCTATTATGTATTTCAGTAATTTTGCATCTGAACCCTAACATAACAAAGTAGTAGGTGTCAAATGTAAAGACTCTTGAACATTGAGTTTACCTAAGATGTAAATCCAAGAGAAACTATTAAAAGTCATAATATAAGAAACAAATAGACATAAAGATATAGAACTTTTGAGAAATAGTATTACCACTGTTGACGAAATGTTGCAAAGAAAACTCGGAAAAAACTTTTTATGGGTTCAATATTATACAAAGCATACGGCAGCTTTAAACCCATATTACCTCAACTCTCTTAAGCTTGACTTTCGGCTAAGGCGGTGACCAAAGAAATTGCTTTTCCACTCAGCACAGCTGCAACAATTCGTCAATTTGGGTCCTGTTTTAGAAGAATTGAAGGTTAGTTTCTCAATCGCAGTAAACATAAATGGCTATAATGAATGTGTACTAAGTTTTTTCAATACAATGGTTGATTATAATGATATCTAACAATTTATAGCTGTGAAGCTGCAAACAAAGTAAAACGTTGTCACTCCACGAAACTAAATGATGATATATGGTACGCAACAAACAACTTCCAAGACTTGACGAAATTCCGCATATTTATGACAGGGGTGTTTGTTTCGGCTTATATAGTTGCCTTATGGCTTATTTGGTTTTGACTTCACTTTTTGTGGCTTATTTTGAAACTTTGCGGCTTATATAAGCTTATGACATAACAAACTTATATAAGCCTAAAAGTTTCAAAATAAGCCATAAAAAGTGAGCTTATGAAACATAAACCCAAAACCAAATAAGCCATAAGCCGAAAGAAAATCAACATTTGCCAAACAGAAATAAGTTCAGCTCTTAACTACAAAATCCAGCCATATAAATTCATAAATTTCAATCGGCAAAGACACAATCATCTCTTCAAATAAGCTACCCAAAATATCATAACACTCAAATCATATTAAAATATCATAAAAATTAAAACTTTATGCATAACAAAGCAGATGTTTCATATTAAAATAGTTAATTCAACAACCAAATACGAAAAATCAAATATTTACATAAAAAACAATAAAGGGTTTGTTTCTTACCTTGAAATTTTGATACTGTTTGTTAAACATCCAAACCTTAAGAGGCAAAAAAGATGAATAACCCGATGGATGAGAATGATTTGGGCTGTGACAATAAGCTACCCAAAATATCTATATACTATAGGGGTGAGAAACGACGTAGTTTCACCCCCTGCCTACGGTAACAATTTTTTTTGAGCTCCCAGTTTGGCCCAATTTATTGGGCTGCGACTTTGGGCTGGCCCAAAAAAAAAACAAATCTTTAAACATGAAACTTAACACATAAGCCCATATAAAAAAACTATTAAACGTGAAACCGAAAAAATAAACTCGAAAAAAATAACACCTAAAAAAATAACGGCACGAAACAACGCGCGGGACATAAACTTATATAAGGGAAAAAAAGAAACTATTAAACATGATACCGAGAAAATAAACCCGCAACATAATTCCATAAAATTATATTAAACATGATACCGAGAAAATAAACCCGCAACATAATTCCATAAAATTATACTAAACATTCTAATTATTGAATTTAACGGTCATATAAATCTATGATTTGTTATTTTAAAAAGAAAAAATTTCACAAATCGTCCCTATGGTTTGACCCAAAATCACAGATCGTCCCTAACTCAAATTAAATACACCAAGCATCCCTAATTTTGAAACTAGTAACACACACCATCCCTATCGTTAGTTTTGCTAGTTACGTGTTAACGGACGAGGGGTAAATTGGTCCTTTCGCGTTGAAACTAGTAACACACATCATCCCTATGGTTTTATTTCACTATATATGTTTAACACCTTCTTCAACACACACCAGTTTCACACACTTATGAACACCCCCAATCCTCATAAACCCTAATTTTATTTCACTATCTAAACACAAATCGTAAACCCCCACATCAAATCATTAGAACACCAAAAAATCAAAAAAACCCTAAATCAATTCAGATGGCTTTTTGCTCGTGTGGTCGCCAAGCTGTTATCAAGACTTCGTGGAGTGATGGTCATCCAGGTCGAAGATTCTATGGTTGCATCAAACAGGGACCATGTTGTAGGTGGATTGGTTGGGTTGATCCACCAATGTGTCCTCGTTCTATTCAAATCATTCCTGGATTGCTTAGGGCTAGAAACAGGCATGAAGCTTCCATTCAAGAATTGACAAATGAAGTTGCAAAGCTTAAAAAGTACTTGAAGATTAGTTGGTTAGTGTTTGTTTCTGTTTTAATTGTTTACATCTTGGCCTAAGTAATCAATGTAAAGGTCATATGTGACTCACAATGTATGATGGATTTTGGGTGAATGAATGAAATATTATTAGCCATCTTATGTTACACTTGTTTGTGTCTAGGTTTGTGGAATTCGTTTGGGTGAAAAGCACTTGTATATACACTGTTAAACAAAAGAAGCACATAGTCACTAATCCATTTGACTATTAAAAGTCATAGGCATCATAGTTAAAGGTACTTAGGTTTAATGTGAATGTGGTTGAGTTGTGACAGTGGAGTAAATGTAGGGAAGTGAATGTAGTTGAGTAACTTTAAGACTTCATTTACTATGTGTAAATTCCCAACCACTTAGTTTCTGTTATAAAAACCCACACCTTTGACACCACCAATTCATAAACACTTAGCCTTACAAACCCTAAAAACAGTCTGTATTCCTCCCTTCAACATGTCAAAGAAAGTGGAAGTAATTGAGTTAAGTGACTCAAGTGATGCTGTCAGTATTGAAAAGGGCATTGAGGGATCTTCAAAGCCCTCAATTCCTCCCTTTGGGTCTGCCAAAAGACCTAGGACTGTTCCAAAAAATTTGATAGATTGGTATGGCTATGTTGGTACTTGGCTCCCAGAAGAAGGTGGAGTTGATGAGTTTCCTGCAGAAACAGATAAGGAAGATGAAGATTGTCAAAAGATTGTCAAAAGCCCTACCCCCATTTTCAATGCTGTCCTTGGACTTCCTAGCAAGACTACATGGGCTACCATGGTGAAAAAAATGGGTATAAGGGGTGCTGGTAACACAGGAAAGGGGAAGGAGAAGGTTTGATGGATGAAGTTTGTTGATGGATGAAGTTTCTGGATGGTTTTTAACTTTTCTGTCATGTATTATTAAGTATTAGTATTAACTTGATCTTATAATTGACCACATGTTGATGTAGTGGTCAATAAATTTTGAGAATGAAATGAAGTTCTACCAGTATTAACAGTTACACTTCTACCAGCAGTACTAGCTTAACTTAGTACTGCTTCCTTAGTAATTACACTAGCAGTACTAATACTTAGTACTGCTCATTAGTTCTGCATTTTTTGTCATGGTTGAAAACATTTTAGCTCATCATTACCTAAATGGCTGTTAATGACACTAAAATCACCAACAATGTATAAACACTTGTAAACTAAAGAAGCACAAATTGAATAATGCATTTGACTATTAAAAGACATACCCATACAAAACATACCATAGAAATGTCAATTACAATACTGAAACATAGTCTGAAACATAAATACCAAGTTCAAAAGATACTAGTTTGACATAGCACACTGTTTCTTTGTTGCCTGATTCATCTTTGCAGGTGCAGTTGAGGGTGCAGGTGCATCAGATGGCCTTTTCCTAGTACCTGCATCAGATGGCTTCTTTGCTGGTGCAGTTGAGGGTGTAGTTTGAGATGTACCTGTGTATGGATCTTTTTGGCCTTTACAAGACCTAGAATTGTGCCCAAGATTTCCACATTTCATACATGTCACAGTTTTATAAGCCCTAGACAACTTTCCATCCTTCACCATTTCAGCCTTTTCTTCCTTTGATTTTCTCCTATTTTTCCTTGGCCTTCCAACTGGAGTGTTATATTTTGGTGGGGTTAGGGTTGTAGGAATTTGAGATTTTTTCCACATGACCCTACCATTCAAACAACCTAGAGTGTAACATGTAAGTACAATCTAAGGTAAATGGAGTTAAAAGTAAAGTGTTTTACCTGAGAAATAGGATCTGGACCAAGAATGAGGAGGAATTTTAGCCAACCATTCAAAGCATTCTTTGTTAAAGTCTTTCAAATCCTGCATAGCCTTATCAAAGTATGGAACTGTTGTTACAGATGCACATCTCCATAAGAGTTCTTTATAAGCTTGGCCATTCCATTGCTTCTTCATGTTTTCATGGATATGCCTGAGGCAACTTCTATGTTCTGCACATGGGAACACATTGGCCATAGCAATGGCTAAACCCTGTTGAAAAAGACAAAGTGGTTGAGTATTAAATATGTTAGGGACTGATTCGTGGTATAGTATATATACTTATATAGCAACCCTAATACAGATCCTAACCGAATGCCCTTGACCAAGGCAAAAGGTCAAATTCCACAAAA
>BQNB010055161.1:8388-39232 GCA_026074375.1 Tanacetum coccineum
TTTTTCTTTTCTGAATTAAGTTGGTTTTATAGCATTGTTTTTTAACAAATTATTGCTGATGAGCAAAGAACGATGAAATAAGATCAAGTTTTAACCATTATAGAAAATAACAGCATTGTTTTTTTGTTAATGAATAAAGTAAATCAACTTTTTTTGGTTATTGGGTTTTGAACTCAATTAACGAATCAGGTATAAGAGAAGTTAAATTTATTAATAGGATCTAAGCCATAAAATAGCCACATACTCGCGTTCATGTTCCATGTGACTGCATGAACTAAAAAGTGTTCCATTTATATTAGTGTCTCTGATGGAATCTATAAAATGAATGCTCTTAGATTTTATAACAACAATCATTCTATTCTTGATGCAACCCTTTGCTACCCGAGAGTGGAGCTGCTAAAAGATTTAATCGCAGTACATCACTTGATTCTTTCCAACAAAAAGATGATGGTTATGACAACACCGCTGGGCAGGGCAGGGATCGACACAGGAGTCTACATTCAATTTTGATCATGTACTTTCTCCACAAACACCGCCCAGATCTCCTGGACTTGATCTTTCTGAGGATGAGAATACAGGGGTGTTTCACAATTCGAATTGTTTATTCAAACTGCTTATAGCACACTCAATATAATTTCATATTTCTAATAGAACATGTTATATTAGGAGTTTGGATTGCGTTTAGCTGATTACATAGTATTATTATTGTGTGCGATATCATGAAAGTGATACGCACATGTTTCGTGGCTTCGTTTTGATATGCATGATGATTTGTATGAAAATGTAAAAGTTGCAGTTTCTCGAGTTATTGCATTGCTTATTAAACATGATTACGGGGCTGTTTGGGATAGCTTATTGTAACTACTAATAAGCTATCTTAAATAGCCATTTTTTTAATTTCTAAAAATAATATAGAGACCCGATTTTAATGCTGAAAACAGGTCTGCATATGTTTTATCGAGACATGTGTTTAAACCGGTCTGTATTTGATTTTGCACAGGTCTGCATATGTTTTATCGAGACCGGTGTTTAAACCGGTCTGTATTTGATTTCACACAAACATAAAATTCATGTGACCATTGGATGATCAATAGTCACACAAAATACACATTTCTTCACTTTAAACAGCATATGGTCACACTTATTAACACTTTTGGTCACTTTATGCTTAATTGTATGTGACTAAATATAAAAAAACATGCTTTGTGTGACTAAATATTACAAAAGGCCACACAAACATAAAATTCATGTGGCCATTGGATGATCAATAGTCACACAAAATACATATTTCTTCACTTTAAACAACATATGGTCACACTTATTAACATTTTTGGCCACTTTATGCTTAATTGTATGTGACTAAATACCCAAAACAAACATGCTTTGTGTGACTAAATATTACAAAAGGCCACACAAACATAAAATTTATGTGGCCATTGGATGATCAATAGTCACACAAAATACACATTTCTTCACTTTAAACAGCATATGGTCACACTTATTAACACTTTTGGCCACTTTATGCTTAATTTTATGTGACTAAATACCCAAAAAATAGCTTTGTGTGATCTAAATAATTAACAAAAGGCCACATCCAACATAAAATTTATGTGGCCATATGATGATCAATTAGTCCACAAAATATCAAATTTCTTTACTTTTAAACAACATATGTGTCCACACTTATAACACTTTTGGCCACTTTATGCTTAATTGTATGTGACTAAATACCCAAAACAAACATGCTTTGTGTGACTAAATATTACAAAAAGCCACACAAACATAACATTCATGTGGCCATTGGATGAACAATAGTCACACAAAATACACTTTTACTTCACTTTAAACACTATATGGTCACACTTATTAACACTTTTGGCCACTTTATGCTTAATTGTATGTGACTAAATACCCAAAACAAACATGCTTTGTGTGACTAAATATTACAAAAGGCCATACAAACATAAACTTAATGTGGCTATTGGATGATCAATAGTCACACAAAATACATATTTCTTCACTTTAAACAGCATATGGTCACACTTATTAACACTTTTGGCCACTTTATGCTTAATTGTATGTGACTAAATACCCAAAATAAACATGCTTTGTGTGACTAAATATTACAAAAGGCCACACAAACATAAACTTAATGTGGCTATTGGATGATCAATAGTCACACAAAATACACATTTATTCCCTTTAAACAGCATATGATCACATTTATTAACACTTTTGGTCACTTTATGCTTAATTGTATGTGACTAAATACCCAAAAAACATGATTTGTGTGACTAAATATTAGAAAAGGCCACACAAACATAAACTTCATGTGGCCATTGGATGATCAATAGTCACACAAAATACACATTTCTTCACTTTAAACAGTATATGGTCACACTTTTGGTCACTTTATCCAGTACATATGGTCACGTAACTTAATATGTGTGTTTAAAGTTTAGTTTGTGTTAGCTTACCAAAAGCTAATGTGAATAGTCACATTTACTTCTATGCACGATCATGTGACTATATGCCTTTACATAGCCACAACATATCACAAATGTGTGACTAAATTATGTTTATGGACACATTTAAGGTGATTATATGCGACCAATATATTCATAACAGTCTGTTAGGATCATGAAAAAGACTCGGTCACCCCGTGTTATGTCTAGCATATGTTAGCTCGTAGTCTTAATATTTATCGTTTAGTTACCGTATGACTTATGGCGTTGGGCCAGGTCTTTACCCACATGTTAGCCTACTTAGGGCACTAATAACTCTGTTTATGTGTCTAAATCATAAGACTCAAGTTTTGTCACACATTATTATAAGTGTAGCCAAAAAATCAGTACATATAGTCACGTTTATTAACCTAAACTACTTAGGTTTAAAAAAAAAAAACAAAAAAATATAAAAAAGGAATTACACCCGGGCAGAATCGAACCCGCGACCTCCCTTACGGAAATCAAGAGGGTTACGATTTGGCCAGAGTAACCTATTCGTTAATGTTATGCATTTCCTTTTTAATATAGAAGTTTAAGCTTCATTATTTTTGGCTAGTAGCTTAAAGAGTGCTTATAGAAACTGCTTATTAAACCATGGCTTTTTCTCCCTCTGTTTATTTTCAACTTGTTTCACTTTTAAAATTTTGAATTTAGCAAACTAAATAAGTTGTAGCTTATTTGGTTTAAATCTTTTTCGGTGCAACTTATTTTTAAGCTAAAGTTTTTTTAATAAAAGTTTTCATTATTAAATATAGTTTTAGTTTATAAAAAAATTACAATTTTAATTAATAAAAATAGTAGTTTTTTAGATTCGCTAATATTAAGCTAGCTTATTGTGCTATATTATCTAATCTTAATATTTCTCAGTTTTTGAGTGTTGTCGCACTTCACTTTCTCTAAAGGTTGGAGGTGAGCATCGTCAAAACCGAAATGTCTGACCGCCAAGACCGGACCGGACCGAGACCGAATTGGTCTAAAACGCCTAACCGAGGACCGGACCGAAATGGTACGGTCCGGTCCGGGTCGGCCCGGTCCGGTCGGTCTTCGGTCCGGTCCTACAAGGCATAATGTTCGGGTTTTTTGGTAAGACCGACTGGACCGGACCGAAGACCGAATTGGTCCAAAATGCCAGACCGAGGACCGGACCAAAATACGTTCAGTCCGGTCCGTTGGTCCGGTTTGGTTTGGTTTTCTTCCGATCCGTCGGTTCGAACGGCCCGTAAGCTCGCCGCTACGAGCTTTGAGTTTTAAGGGTTTAAATAATCTAGACATTTGCGTTAGAGCTTAATTAGATTTTATAAAGCTAAATGGTAACCTAATACACATGACCCATGACCCATGTGAATTTGTCACCGGTAATGCATGGGTCCATGACACTATATGCCACTACAACCCAATGCACATAACCCATGACCCATGTTAAGTACCCATTGTCACCAATCATGTATGGGTCGTAACATGACACTATAAGCCACTACAACCCAATGCATATGACCCATATGATGTTAAATACCCATTAATTAATGTGACTAGTTATAACCTAATGCACATGACCCATGACCCATGTTAATGTACCCATAGTCCACCCAGTCCATGGAATTGTTAAAATAACATGACATTATAAGCCACTACAACCCAATGCATATGACCCATATGATGTCAAATACCCATTAAAGAATGTGACCAGTGATAACCTAATGCACATGACCCATGACCCATGTGAATTAGCCATTATCACCGGTTATGTATGGGTTCTATAACACTATAAGCCACTATAACCCAATGCACATGACCCATGACCTATGTTAATTACCCATTGTCGATCAGTAGTCATGTATTGGTCGATAACATGACACTATAAGCCACTACAACACAATGAACATAACCCATGACCCATGTTAATTATCCATTGTCACCAGTCATGGATGTGTCGTAACATGACACTATAAGCAACTACAACCAAATGAACATGACCCATAACACATGTTAATTACCCATTGTCACCAGTCATGAATGTGTTGTAACATGACACTCAAAGCAACTATAACCCAATGCATATGACCCATATGATGTCAAATACCCATTAATGAATGTGACCAGTGATAACCTAATACACATGACCCGTGACCCATGTGAATTAGCCATTATCACCGGTCATGCATGGGTTGCACATCTCATGTATAACGATAGCATCTAAACTCATCCGTTGAACATCTAATGTACAACGATGCCATCTCGACTCATCCGTTGAACATATCATGTATAACGATACCTTCTCGACTCTTCCGTTGAACATATCATGTATAACGATACCATCTTGACTCATCCGTTGAAAATCTCATGTACAACGATAACATCTCGACTCACCTGTTGAGCATCTCATGTACAACAATAGCATCTCGAATCATCCGTTTAACATAAGTTGTATATCAATACCATCTCAACTCATCCGTTTAACATCTCACGTGTGTACTAATATCATCTCGACTCATCCGTTTAACATTTCATGTATATCAATACTATCTTGACTCATCCATTTATCATGCCTTGTATAATAATGTCAACTCGACTCATCTGTTTACCATAACTTGTATATTAATATTATCTCGACTCATCCATTTAACATGACTTGTATATCTAGCAAAGCCGAGTCCGTTTAGCGAATATTTATATTTAAATTATTAGTTTTATATATATGATTTTAATCTAATAACCTTTTATCAGTGTTTTGAAACCCGGTCCGACCCAGCCGGTTGAACCGCTTTTGGTCAAAAAATGGGTCAAACTAAACCGGGGCGGGTTTTGTTCTTTTTCTTATTTTTTTACAAATAAAGCAAGTTAATTACATATACGTGCGGCATAATGTTATTTTTTACATGTTATATTTGTTAGTATATGGTTTTTAGGCTCAATATATGAAATATTCATGATTTATATATATTTTTTTTGTATCATTAGAAATAATTTTTTTTTTGTGGAAGACCGGATTGACCCGGCGGTCGAACCGGTAACTCTGTGACTCGAACGGGTCGATTTACCTTTTATCAAAAACTTGTCTTTTCAATGAAAAACAAACCCCTCCTAAAATTTTCGCAAAAATTTCAAAGACCCGCCATATTCACAAAAAGCAAATCTAGGTCTTCATAGTGTTCATCTTCTCTCATAACACTTTCTTCATCTTCTCAAAGCAGATCTCGGCACCACCACCATATCACCACTACACTCGCACCACTGTGCACGACCACCACCACCGCCGTGACCGCCTCTCCTCTACCTTTCTTCCTCTCTTCCTATATTATTCTTTTGGATAGCAAGCTACAGATAGCCATAGCCTCGCTGAAAGAGTAATTTTCTAACACAGTTATTTATGTTATTTGAATCCTAAATTTTCACATTCTCATGAATTCGAAGATTTTCGTTTTCAGGCTAGGAGAGAAAAGATAAGTGAAAGAATGAAAATATTTCAAGATTTGGTCCCATGATACAACAAGGTGTGCATAGTATGGTTTTAACAGGATGCAAAAAGAAGCCCAGTAAGTTAAAAATAAGCTTTTTGGGATATATTGTTGGGGTTTTGCTTATTCTTTGAACAAAAATTGAAAATGTGAAAGAATCCAATAAGTAATGTTCATTTGCACTTACAAGGTTTAACGTTTGATATAAGGGTTCAAGGGCTACTTATTTATAACTACTTATAAATAGTTTTAATATGTTTGGGTTAGCTTATTATAAAGGGGTGTTTGGTTCGGCTTATATAGTTGGCTTATGACTTATTTGATCTTGGGCTTATGTTTATTTTTGCGTACATAAGTAGTAGTATAGTACTAATCCAAAATTAGTTGGCCCCGTGGTCTAGACGACTTCGCTAGGGCCATTTTTAGACTTGGCTATTGATTTGGGTCACCGACTGTTGTCCTTGGACTTTTTTTTAAACATTACGTTTCTTTTTGGAGTACTTATGGTGCTACATAGTAACTACCAATAGCGATTACATTCCTTTCGAGACTTAGAAACCAACATGTTTAGTTTAGTTTGTGTTCAGCATAGTAACTACCAATAGCAATTACATTCCTTTACTTGCTTCCCTTAACTTACATTGTATGTGCATATTCTATATGACCAAATACCCGTAGCAACATGTAGATTTACATAGATGCAAACTGATTTTTACTGTTTGCGAATTTGTAGCTGTCACACACTCTTATATTTACATAAGCCTATGTTTCTTTCCAATGGCTCTGACGCCTAACTTAATAATTGATACTAACAGCACCATATATACTTTTCTTAGGAACATGGAAATAACTAGCAACTTGGACAGCGCACGTGAGGACAAAGGAAAGATGATTGTCACAGAACTGGAAATTACAAATGTTACATACTTAAAACCAACACATTGTAACATGACAATTAAAGTAATAGTATACCATAAATGGACTTCCAAACACAACCAAATCTAACAACAGACCATGTTTTGCTGCATGTTAATTGATAAACAGGTACGTTAACAGTTATACCACAACTTCCCTTTTATATATATGACAGACAATCCCCTTGACTCTTTACAATTACACTTGCTAGGGTACCCCTATACAAGCTAACATGGATGTTAAAGATGCTGATTACCTCAATCGGTTACTACACCTACGTACGGTATACAAAATTTGAGGCTCCAGCTGTGAAGATGCAAGTACGTAGGAACGTACTTTGCAAAACCAGACATCTCTCATATTTGGCTTCAACCTGGACTAAATGCATCAATTCTCTTGGGTACCATTATCCTCCATCTGTTTCTTATTCTTTCAGTTGCGCTGGTGTTTTCCATTCTCTGTTACGAAACACTAAAGTTGTCTCTGGCCTTTTTTCCATTGAATGAAAAATATCCCTTCCTCCCGAAGCAAGAACACAATGGTTGCGTTTTTTGGATTGAGCAGATAAGCTGTTTTCCGGTCGTTGTCACTTTGGAAAGAACAAGATGGCATCCATGTTATAACAGTACAATACCACGCAAACTAAGTAAGTTCAGCCTTTGCTGCTGTTTAATTCAAATGCAAATATATTTTTTAGCTATGCTCACTAGATATCATATCCACACATTACCTCTTGCCTTTAATCAGTAGATAACAAATCATGTTGGTTATGTGCGTAGGTTCTCAGCTAACTAAAATACAAGATTTAAATCTCACTATAGTAAGATGGGTAGAATTGTTATCTTCACATCAAAAATATATAAACTTTATTTTTTTACTTTGATATTAGAAGTTAGTTTTGAAAAGATATAAACCGATTGTATAATAGGTGACACTCGAAAGTACTATTTTGTAGCAGCAGAGAGGCACACAAAAATGATTGTATTTTGAGTTTTGAGGAAATGTACTTGAGATGTGTATATATCGACATATATTCTTACATATTTATGCTATTTGTTAATACATTATAGCTTTAGATGACCATAGAGTTGGATTGATTTTGATTGATAATTAATTGTGAATTTGTGATATTATTTCTGGTTGTCAATTCAAACAGTGTGGTGTTAGTTGAGTTTTACGCGCCATGGTGTGGCCATTGTAAATCTTTAACACCGACGTAGGATAGGGCTGCAACCATCTTGAAAGATGTAGCAACTGTGGCAGCTATTGATGCTGATGCACATCAGGCTATTGCTCAGGTTTATATCTACATTTATTTTTATAAAACTTTAATTAATGTGGTTGTTACTTGATTTGTTAGTAGATATCTTTAGTAAATTTCTACACGCGTCTAAATAGTATGACGTAAATAGCAAGTGTATTCTCCTTATGAAAGAACTTTATGCGTCTGCACGTTATGCACAGTGTATATGTGATACATATGTATAAGTGTGGTACTGGTGGATGTGGATATAAATGATACGTTGACAATTAGTCGATGAGTGCTGGTGACAATAAAAAAGATGTTGTTCCATTGAACTATGGGCAGTCGTTATTTTACTGGTCGATGCTGGGTACTAAAAATTTGATTTTCATGACCTATAGAATAGGCTAGAACATTTGATTATATAAAATGTCGTTGTAGTGCGGCTTATTTTTTTTACAACACTAGAAAAATGCTATTAATATGATCAAATGGTACGTACCTTGCTCAACTAAGGGTTTGCATTATTGTCAAACTTCACAGTTTGGCCAACATTTCTACATTATATTTTGCCTTAAACTAGTTTGGATGAAAAATTTAGTCTATCAGCCAAGTGTAACCATAAGTGGATTGCTTACTTTTATTATATATTTGGCTCTTTTTTATACCAGAAATGAGCTTATTTTATCCAAATTCCTTTTGTTTATTTATAATGTGTATTGCAATCAATACATGTTTAACTCCTTGCTATGTGTCTACTACAGGAATATGGTATTAAAGGATTTCCAACCATTAAGGTGTTTGTGCCTGGAAAGCCACCTGTTGACTACCAACGAGCTAGGGAGGCCAAACCAATAGCCGAATTTGCACTTAAAAAGGTAAACATATTAAAAGTTACTGTTTAATTCAAATGCAAATGTTTATTTTGGCTATGCTCACTAGATACCATATCCCCACATTGCTTCTTGCATGTGATTATTCTTAACAAAAAAAACTTTTTTTACGCAGATGACAATGGAAAAAACTAAAAAAACTTATTGGAGTAAGGTTGGACAATTTCTGTGATTATTCCTAACATAAAAAACTAATTGTTTTTTTTATGTTCTTTTGGTTATCTGTTGTTATAGGTATTGATCACGAAGTAGAAAAACATTTGGTGGACGCATGTGAACAGCGGCCGAAGACATTCCACCATTCTTCTCAAAGCTTTCAAAACGGACTAAGAAGCAGGTTGCCATAAGGTATCAATACACAGCGCATGATAGCCATCATGTTATCTTAGTTTTGGATCTCAATATCTTTAACAGGTTTATGTCCATTTTACACCGAAACTGTTAGTTTGGTATTTATATAATATCATTGTGTGTAACTAATAGTTGTAAGCACTACATCAGTTTTTATTTTTCCCTACATATAAGTTGTTCTAACCCCTACTACGCATTATTGACTGTTATTATTTTAGGCCGAAACCACAGAAGACTTAAATGAGTGGAAGGCCGCATTGGAGGAAGCTTTGCCCGATGCACCAACTGCCAGCCAAACAGTAGGGCTACTTAGAAGAAAAGATGACCAATCCCAAAGACCTTACAGAGGAGGAGTTGCAGTTTATCAATTGCCAAACCATTTCGAATGTGATAGTTGTGTTCAACTGCTTTCTATTTACCTTATGGTTAGGTTGTTGTTGACACTTTAGCTAAACATTTACTAAGTAGCAGATAGCATGTTAATTACGCGAGAAAGTAGCTATATGAAATCTATATGACAAATACTCGAATAACATTTTGATTTGTTACAACTTGATGTGGATTGTTTCCCTGTTATATTTTGCAAACGCAAACGGCCTGCAGCGGAGAGGGGCTTGCAAACACCCCGCAGCGGAGCGCGGGCAAACCCCCTCGTTGGCAACATTCCAATGGAGTCGCGCAGTGGAGCATTTGCGTAAAAATAGAATTGGAAAAAAATTGAGCTTTATAAAATGCATATTTGAATTTGAAATAAAATGCATATTTGCTGACTCATCTAAGTAATTGAATACATAATATTGAATATTTGTGCTCCTTTCTTTATACTGGAACCTCTCGACTCCAGTCATAAAACACTGAGTTTTGTAGAAACATATTATATAGCAAAATTACATAAATATATATAATTCCATAATACGTTCATATAATCAAATCACCTTGATTTTACCCTTCACGTTAGCGACCTAATCTTTCATTTCAGCCCACTTAGTAGACAAAGTATCCACATAGATGAACGGGCTTTCATTGCTTCTACCATATGCAAAATGATTATCTTCAGCAGCCGCCATATAGATATCTTCATTATCAGAAACTGCAATAGGTGATGGCCTTTGGATGAGAATACCGCCCTCTTCTGTAACCCTTAATGGGGTCGTTTTGATACTTTCGCTAGGGATAGAAACAACAAATGAAGCATTTGTAGTCTCCATGTAAACCGAAATAGCCATAGATGGAAGGGGTTCAATATTCTCCATGCGAATCGAAAAAGATGATTCTACTTCGGCCGTTCAGGTCACTCTTTAAATAACAGAAGCATGTGTGGTACCTACAGAACATGAATGCATGATACAATTAAAAAACACTGAAGCAAATGAGTATAGTAAAAAGATAAATTGTGTTCAATTTTTGTGTCAACGTGTAACATTTGCAGGCTAGTTAATGATGTTGGTATCGACATTATCATTAATGACAACATAATTAATCAAGCCGTCTAAAATAATAACCAAGAATTTCTTAGCTTCAGAAAATGTTAACCTTCTAGAAGGTTCTTCCCTAAACGTGTCAATAATAAAATAACAATACTCTTTGTAAGCTTTTGGGTTTCCAGTAAATGAACTACTCCCTATGTAGGTAACTCTTTTCGCATTTGTGCATCACAATGTACTTGATTTTTGCAAAGCACCAAACTATTTAAGAGTTTAAACATATGTAATCCTATATTCTCACGCATATACGCTAAGGACCCAACCGTTAAAAAACAAGTTCCATAAAAAGCAGACCATCTCAGGATTATAGTAACAAAAAAACAAAATGGGAAGTGAGACAACCTCTCATAGTTGTGTGCTTCATATTTAGCCTTACTGTGAACGAATTATAGCATAGTTAATAGAGGACACATGTGCGAGGATGCAATGGCGTGATGCCACATCCAATCATGCTTAGCTGTTGTTGTTAGTGTATGGGTATTTGACAATTAGACAATGGTAACTCTCACCTACTTCTGTGACCGATGTCAACATCCAGCTCATATCTTTCCATCATATACTGGACTTGTTCACTGAATTAAGATCAAATAATAAAAAGTCAACACTATCAATAGGAAAAAGTGTGCTGAACAAAAAAACAAAAATCGAAATAGAAGTTTTAGGGTCATCTCAATGTGTTCAGAAAACCACATCGTTTCTCTGGACATTCATGATTTCGTACCACATATAACTCGAAGGCTAATTCATGCTTTGCCCAATGAGTGATGTTATTTTAAGTACTCTAAAGGTTGTTCAGGATATTAATACTTTATATGCTGAAAATTAATTTTTAGGTTTGTTTATTTTCATGGCAGAAAAATTCTGGCAGTTAATGGTTTCTAATTTCGGTGCATAAAATCTACTTTTAGAAGCGTGTTTGGTACAAACTATATATTGCAAAAAGTTAGGCGTCTCTCAAAAAAGCTGTTATTATAAAAAAGTAGTACCTTGAAGAGCAATAAGGACCCAAGATCCTTTCTATGGTGTCTCCAATATCACATTTATTTGCTTGAAATTATACACAACACAAACGATTGAGTAATAACCAAAATGGAATATAGGGTAGGCGTAGTTTTTTGTAACATATTCTACTCCTATACCCTGACCAATTCATCAGACTCTCTCTTGTATCGTGCCATGTTCTGTGTATATATCTAGGGAGATGGTGTATATGTATCTATATATAGTTGAGTTATTTTATCACTTGATATCTTGGGTGGGTTAGGGTGAATAATATATATATCGTATTCTATGTATATTTCTATGGGGTATATCTTCTTTCTATCTCTCTCTATCATTTGACGGGAGTCTTGGGAGCACACAGGACCGGATAAACTCGTGTTATGGGGGGACTAGTAAAGGCCGATAGGTTGGCTCTATTATATTGCAATGATCATGGTGTATGGATATATCGCTAGATGCAATAGGGACGCGCAAGTCGTGCCGCCTTTATAAATCGCAAATGTCACGAGGCGAGGATGTGTATCTTAATCGGAGAGTTGAGCAATGTCACGCGGCGCGTTGGCATGATATGGCAGGGCAGCGAGGGTGGGGGGGCCGGTGTAGGATACGCTATGATCCAGAGATAGGATGTGGCAGGGCGAGGCTATAGGGAGGAGGAGGGAAAGGAGAGGAGGTGAGAGACAGATGGCAAATGCAGCGATTATTGTAAAGGGGATGCGAGCGAGGTCACCGGGAGGCGAAAAGGATAGCGGAGCGAGGTTAAAGGGGCGAACGGACGAGTGTTATGGGAGAGGAGAGCTGGGTAGAGGAAAAGCATCGCCGGGGCCCGAGGTGTCAAAGTGGAGCAGACTTCGTTTGCAGGGAGTCGATGTAGTGACCGGGCCTAAAGGGGGGCGCGAGTGACGCCAGGAGTTTCACGGGCGGGGGTGCGAAAGGCGAGGAAGGGAGTGAGCACAATCGATGTGGAACTATGACGATGAACAGGGCGAGAGCATGCGCCGTGCTTAACTGAAACACATGATGTTATGGGATGTGCTAGGAACACGACTTGGGCGGGAGGGTGGGTAGTAGTGAGATAGAGCGTCTAGTACGGCAGGGAACGTGAGCTTATTTTAGAAGAAACTGAGTATTGCTATATACTTGTATCCAACACTAATATTATGTTGTTTGTAAGTGTAGGAGCCTTTGGATACTAACAGTGCCTTTGAAGGACGGCGATGGGGCGGAGCGAAGGTCAGGGAGCCGCAAGAAGTGTAGATTTTTTTAACACGAGCCAGAGTACACGGGGTCCTGAAACAACCCTGATCAGAGCTGCAATTTTCACAGCCCGAAACATTGCCCTTGAAAAGTGCAATTTTGCAGCACACCCAAACACACCTAAGAACAACAGTAGATATATATAAATTCACGTTCCTAGTGATCCAACTCACATTTTTACTTTGAGTGCTCATTGTGGTGTTTTCTCTTTCTTTGTTATCTCTCGTTTAGCTTTTTTCGCTTGGGATTTTGTCAACATTACTTTACATTTCGTAATGTCTTAACAATAGATGTTTACACACATGATTTTCACTTAGCAATCATTCAAATCATATTTTTTAGATACAGTTTTAATGACCTCATCAACCATACAAATCAGAGTATTAAAAATGTAAGGTAGGTTTATTTAACCATTAATCCATAATTGAACCAAGTTTCCATCACGAAAAAATAGAATCTAACCTTATATGAAATCACCAGCAACCCAAGTAATCTTTTTTTTTCTTCGATCATTAAATAAATTATGATCCTAATGTTAAATGTGCCAGAATGCTCTTTTATTTTGAACTCTGTCATTCTTTGTCCTCGTCACTATCAAAACGCATACACTTGAAAAATCAAAGAAATGACCACTTTACACCCTTCTTCGAGTACAAACATAACCAAACAACAACACCCAATCCTGCCGGGAGCGATGTATGGCGGAGGTAAGATGTAGACAGTCATACCTCTACCCAAGGGTAAAGAGGCCGGCTACAAATATATAACCAAACAATTTCCATAAAATCCAACTCTTGATCACTACTATTTACTGATATTCTAAGCCGCAAACTTTTCAAAAAAGTTCCCATTATCATAACATCTAATGCTACTAATTTATCCAGATTCGCTTTCAAGATTACCAACTTCATGATCGATGCTAATATCTTAAACCATAAACGGTAAAAAAAGATTCACATTATCATAACATCTACTACTGCTAATTTATCCGAAAGTATAGAGGCAACAGACCTTCGTCTTAAACCATAAACGGTCTAAAAAAATCCCCACTATCATTAAATCTACTTCTACTAATATATCTCATTTCGCTTCACAAAGAGAATCTACCCAACAAAAACTCAAACAGGTCTCGCTTACATAACAATCCAATCAGACAGTTCATCAAGGCTTAAAAGCATATAATAACAACCTACTTCCAAATCTGTATCGAAGTAAATCCTATCTTTTTTATTCACGGCATGAACAACCAACTTTCTACTTCGTTGCTGATGTAAGCACCTTAACAACACACATAAACCTTAAACTATGTCACCATTCAAGAATTACCACCTTCTTAATAACTACTAATATCCTAAGCCGCAAACTGTTTAAAAAAATGTCCCACTATCGTAACATCTAATCCTACTAACTTAGTGGCTTTCAACTTATGTTTCATAAGCTCACTTTACGTGGCTTATTTGAAACTTTCAGGCTTATATAAGCTCATTATGACCTGATAAGCTTATATAAGCCAAAAAATTTGAAAATAAGCCACAAAAAGTGAGCTTACAAACCATAAGCCAGAAACCACATAAGCCATAAGCTTGCTATATAATTTAAAACAAACACCCCCTAATTAACACAATAGAGCTAATCATATTCGGCATAAAAACTAATATAAATAAACTAAAAACTAATCTCTAATCAAAACCATTTTCACAAACACCGGGGGTGTTTGTTTTGGCTTATAAATTATGGCTTACTTCGTTTTGTACCCAAAACCCATAATAAAAAAACCAAACGAAATTAAAAAAAATCTAACATCTTCACCCAAAACCCATAAGCCATAACCAAAAACCAAATGAAATTAAAAAAAATGAACATATAATAACACTCAATCCAAAATTTAATTAGGGTAGATAAACTTACATAACTGGTTTGATGCAATTTCACCACAAACCCTTTTTCCCATTGCGTCTCCATCATCAAGCGCATTAGAGCTCTTCATCTTTCATCTTTTCTGATACCAAAGAAACCCATAATTAAATGTAAAATTAAAACCTTCAACAAAAATCTATTATAAAAAACAAAAGCCAAAAACTTAAAACAAAACTACAATTAAAACTTTTCACGGCCCCAAATCTCCAAAAACTGAAAATCACGTATAAAGCCAGATTACCAATCATTCATTTTATTCAGCGGTGTTTTCAACAGTTTGCTACAACTCAGAAGTTTATGTAAGAATGTGAAAAAAACCAATGAAGCATAATTAAATATCCCAAACACCCTCAAGCAATTCAAATTACTCAAAATTAAAGAAGATAGATTGACGTGCCACATTGGTCAAGGAATCGACTTGAGGTTGGAAAGAGTTGAGTGATACTCTACATTTTTCACCATCTCTGAAAGAGGGTTATCTTCACTAATGCTTTCTTTAGTGGCATTTGATCTCGACCCTTCCATCACAGCTTTGGCAGCATGTTTTTTGATGTACTCTTGCTATCTACATTAGTATACATCCATTTCATAGTCTTATCCTCACTGTCGTGTTGTTGCACATCACTATTTCCCATTAACGTGTCTTTCCTATTATTGAATGTATCATCTTGGTTGACTACCAATTCTTTATTTGAAAGTTCAGCGACACTTGTATCATTTTGCTCTTTGTTGGTATGAGCCGTACACTATATCCGCATCTACCACTCTCTTATTTGTAACAGGAGAAGAGTGATACTCCACATTTATTTCCTGCAAATAATTCAGTTTAGTATGCATGAAGCCATATAACTAATGCTTGCATTTTTTGACTTCAAACATTCTCAAATTACAGAGTTCCTTAAAGAAATATGGAGCCTCTAACAAGTGGTTAACAATCTACCTAAAAAAACAAAAATAATGACAAATAGGCTCAGACCTAAACTTGTGGTTCCTTCTCGTTCATCTACATAATAATAATAATAATCAAAATGAATCACAAAAAACCATTAAAACTCAATAGATTATAACAGATTGAATTAATTAAAATTACCCGAGACATGATGATGATGATGATGATGATTATGCAAATTTATAAAAGCAAACAATATAAAGCGCAAATTAAGGTTGTGAGTTTTTCCAAGCCCCCCATCCTCATCCTCCTGCAAAAAATATCAACAAAAACAAACAAAATTCAAATTAAACCTAAGCCAAATAAAAAAACCAACCAAAACCAAAAAAATCCTAAATTTTGTGTTAACCTAAATCGTGTGAACCTAAATTTCAATCGAAACCCTGAGTGTTATCATGAATATAATATACATAGGTTATCAAATCTTAACTAACCAAACTCGCCTCCAACTAACAGGTTATCTTCCAAAAGACCCAAACCTGAGTTAGAATAAAATATACATGTTGAAATTCATTCTTCAGTTGGGTTTATCTCGACACCTTCAAATCAACCTGTCAAAACTGAAAGGTATTAATAAAAAAGAAGATTGAAACATTAGTTGCTAATTTAAACAGAGAAAAAGAAGATAATGGCCATAGCAATGAAGCTAAACTCTTGATGTGATTTGGGGTTTTGTAATTCCCCCTATGTTCTTAAAGGGTTTAATGTTTTGTAACCCGTTGTTTGTATACTTGCTCATTGAATAAGTGACTCTTTAGAACCCTTCCCATTTCCTAGTAAATACACAGCGATTGAGTTATGTCGACTGTATGTAAGGGGGTTGTGTACCCATGGTTGTTTGTCTACAACACACTATTGATGAGCACTTGCACACTCATTATGAGCACCTGCACAATAAATTAAAGGACCGAGTCTTTAGATATAATATATACTTCATTATTAGATAGACTTAATGTTTAAATGACTATTCATGTTGTTTAACTCTTTATCAATATTTAGTTTTGATTTTTTATGTGTTTTTATTTAACAATGTTCTTTCGTTATCTAATTAGTAATCATGTTTATTTGGGGGGGGGGGTGTGGGGGTGGGAGGGGGGGGGGTGTGTGGGGGTGTAGGGGGGGGGGGGGGGTGGGGGGGGGGTAAGGGTTGTAGGGGGGTGTGGGGGGGGTGAGGGGTGGGGGGGGGTAGGTACTGTAGGGGGGGGGAGGGGGGTGGGTGAGGGTGGGAGGGTGTGATGGGGGTGGGGGGGGGGGTGTTTTGGGTGGGATAAGTAGTGTGAGGTGTGTAATGGGGGGTGGGGGGGTTGGGTATTGGTGGGGGTGGGGTGTTAGTATCAACGAAGCACTTATCGTAAGTAAAAACACTTTAAGAAAAATTCATTCACAAATCTCAAATCTGAAATCAAATATGCGTTAAAAATGTAAAATAAAATTGCCAAATAAACAAACATACATATTTAGCCGATAACCAATTGCCATATTTTCGATAGTAGAACATATTTTTAACTTTTGTAATGGTAAATGTTTAGGTTAAAAAAGTTCGTTTAACCTACATGGGAAAATCTAGAAAAGTACGTTATAATTTGATGACTTAACCCGAGTCTAATATCAAAAATTGGTACAAAAAAAAAAACTATTTACTACCGTAAGAGAGGTTGTGCAGAACACAATCTACCCCATAGACAAATACTAGGTGTAGCCACCCTCAACAACCCTATCAATAAGCCAAAAACACCCTAATGTTATAAAAAAACTAAAAAAAACAAAACAACCAATTAACACTTATTGGTGCATGTGGGTCCTACAAAACACCCTACAAAAAATACCCCTCTCACTAAAAAAACTAATGACATACGGTGGTGAACGAATGGCGCCGCTGTCAGTGTAGAACATAGGCGCGATTAGGGCATTTTTGGCGAACAACCAACAAAAAAGGCGTGTACAATGCTCTCTAATAAATTGGAAAGAAAGGTGATATGTTGATGTGACTGTGTTCATAGAACAAAGTGGAAAGTTTCTCACACCTTTGATTCCTAGCGTAAACACTTAAGGTGGCCTTATTGGACAAGGTGTGGCCTGTTAGAAATAGAGTCATAGAATTAATTATGGCTTGGGTGGGTTTACACACCACCCACATAGTATCCCCACACCAATCACACACCACACCAACATTAGCTCAATCATTAAAGTATTTTTTACTTTTTTATTCACTAAACAATAATCCAATTAATTAAATTTTAAGTTTTTCCATTTCAAATAATTAATCAGAGTCACTAGTTAATGGTACGCCCGGTGAGAAGGTGACAGTATCTTTTTGACCAAAGAAACGATGCCCCGGTGGTTTGACCGGAGGTACCGATGGTTGTGGCGGGTTAACCCAACACTTACTAACGTCCATTTAAAATATTTAATGGTTTGACCAAAGGTAGCATCGTAGCGGTCTCTTCAGTGGTTTGACGTCGTCTTGCACCGGTGGCGATGGTGGTTTGGTAATGTCTAGTATAATCAATACATTTTGTTTCTTTATGCTCCTTTTTTAGCTCTAACTATTTTTATGCTCCAACTGCAATTTTTTTTAATAAAAAACACACGACACCAAAATGTGCCTAATAACATGTGTTATCGTAATCAAATTCCCTTAAATAAAGTTAAACACACGCCTGCAACGCTCGGGGAAAAACCAACTTGTTGAGTAACTATAGTTTGAAGTAGGGTCAGACATCATAGACTGCGGACCAGATCGGACCGAACATATTTCGGTCCGAACATATTTCGGTCCGGTCATCGATCCATCCTTTTTCTCACATTCGGTGTTCGATCTGGTCCGGTCCGGTTCGGTCTTTCATTAATACATCATGATTAAATCAACTTTGTGATTAAATCAATCAACTATCATTAAAAATAGCAACCGTGCATTTTTTAAAATTCAACATGCAAATTACAAAAAGATATAGTAAATCAATCAATACACCCGAATAATTTTTTGAACTATCTTCAATGGGCTAAGCTTTTTGCCCAAAAAACATATACACGAATTAAAATATTTGCCCAAAATATATGAAATGATTCATGTCAAACGTCTATATATAGGCCCGAGACCTATACGCTATATTAAACTGAAAAACTAACAATAAATGCATATCCAAAATTATCGGCCGCTAGGGATTTTCCGTGCGTGCACGGGTATTCGCCTAGTCTAATATAGAAGACTTCTAACTCTTAAATTTAAGGGTGACAATTCATGACACGACACGAAACACGACCCAATTTTAAAACGAAAATAAACAGGTTAGGTTTAAGGCTAATCAAGTTTGGGTTGAAAAAAGTTCGACACGACTGAGCTATTTACTAATAAATAGGTTAGGTTTGGGTTGAGATTTTCAACTCGATTACAACTCGTCAACCTATTTAAAAATATCATTACATATATTAAATATTAGAATTTATATGTTTAGTTTCATTATAGTAGGACCTAACTATTTTGTGTCTCTATCTTATGATATATCATTGAAGGTTCGGTATCTGATACTGGACTCAAATGAGCTGTACGGTACATTACCATCAGCTATTAGTAACTGTTCGTCGCTAATTCAGTTAACCGCCGATTATAATCTGTTACAAGGACTTATACCGGCGAGTATCGACGGCTTGCCGGAGCTTGAAGTCGTGTCGCTCACCGGAAACTTGTTGTCAGGTTTAGTTCCGGTGTCTCTGTTATTCAACCCTAATAGTTTTATAAAAGTTGTGAAATTAGGGTTTAATATGTTAACATGTTTAGTAAAAGGCGTAAATGTGAGTACGTATTCGAAAAGTGTACTGGTTTTGCAAGTTAATAACAATCGAATAAACGAAAGGTTTCCGATTTGGTTGACGAGTTTTCAGACACTTGAGAGACTCTATTTATCTGGAAATATGTTTTATGGAAAGTTGCCTAGTGAAATAGGGAATATGTTGAGTTTAAAGGAATTTAAAGATGCTAATAATTCGCTAACGGGTGAATTACCTGATGAGATAAGGAAATGTAGGTTGTTGAATGTGGTTGATTTGGAAGGAAATAGGTTGAGTGGTGTGGTTCCTGATGTGTTGGGATGATTTAGGTCAAGTATTGAAGGTTGTTTCGATTAGGGAGGAATCATTTTTGGTTGTTGTATTGGGGGGTGGGGGGGGGTTTGGGGGGGGGGGGGGGGGGGGGGGGGGGGGGGGGTGGGGGGGGGGGGGGGGGGGGGGGGGGTGGGGGGGGGGAGGGGGAGGTGGGGGGGGGGGGGGGGGGGGGGGGGGGGGGGGGGGGGGGGGGGGGGGAGGGAGGGGGAGGGGGGGGGGGGATAATTATAGACCGTTAATTATTGGGACTACAAATTAGGCGTCGTTTGATATTTTGATGGGGCGGAATAGGTACTCTGAGATGGGCATTTCAGTTTAGCTGCGGGACGCTAAACAAAACATGACTTTCATAACTATTCTATACAATAAAATGTTGAACTGAATAAGCTCATTACTGATACAAATTTGATACAAATTTCTATCAAAAATTTATCTAGCGTCTCTCAACAAAAGGGTTACCACTAATCGACTAGAAGCAACGCAAGCTGTATGGCTGTATCAACACCTTCCTCTTACCTTGTTGATGTTTGGTCTTCAGTAGCCAAACAAAGCCCTCAGATATTGGTTCTGCTGGCCTCCACACCACTTACTACTCCACAATCTGTTTTGTGCTCCATGAAACAGTAAATATAGTCATCAATGGCGAGACTATTGTTCAGGTAACGTCACATGGAGCATTGGCTAGCCTCATCTCTATCGCTTCAGAATCACCACCTATATTTCAAATTTATATAAAGCGTGTTTAAGTGTTTAATAACAGAACTGGACTTCCTAAGAAACAAGACACCCTAAATTCTGAACAATGTTTTACTTGGTAGCAAAAGTATTTACCTTTGGCCGACTAAGGGTGTGTTTGGGATTGCAATAAGAAACTTATCTTTATGCTCATCACTGATAAGTATAAAGATAAGTTATCCACATAAGTAATGAGCTTTTGAAAAGCTTATAAGCTTAAAATTTAGGACTTATTAGTTAATCAATGTAGGCTTATGGCTATTTGAAGTTGATAAGCTCATAAGGCCAAAATTTTAAGCTTATAAGATTTTCAAAAGTTCAATAAGCTCATAAACCAGCCACATAAGCTTAAACAAACACCCAATAAATAAGTTTCATCAAAACAATCAAAAACTGCTTTTATGCATTGAACTTAAGCAAATAAGCAATCCCAAACACCCACTAAGCTTTTGGGGTTTACAAACTGCTTCTTTACTACATAATATAGAAGTAAATTTACGGATCTATTTATTTACCATTTGGGGACTTAGCAGAGTAAAATAGCGAAGGGATCTACGCATGGTAACCAATTCACTCATCGGCTTAGCATCAATCCGCTTCAACCTATTAGAACGACGTGGCGTATATGAGCCCCTAACCTCAAGTTGGATAATTTAGTGTCGCCAAAGAGTCTAAAAGACAGGAAGCAAGCCTGCCAAGCCCCCCGTTTCCTAAAGGTTCCTGTGAATGTTTGACCCTAGAGTTTAGTATAGTGTGAAAGAAAATGCAGTTGATAAAACATAATTAAAAAGTGTGAAACCCATCATGAATAAAATATGATGCACTGATTGAAAAAAAATACCTTGAAACCACATCCTCAAGTTTGTGGCCAAGCTTGGTCAAAGCTTCTCCATATGCACCACTTAGTTTTAAGTTACCAATGACATATAAGCCTTTATAAGTTTCAGTATCGAGATGTCAAGAGGCACTTTCCAGTTCATTAGCAGTATTTCTAATCCATGGATGACCTGCAAACATATCATTTTCAGTTATAATACTACCCGTGAATTATATTTTTGAGACAAATTATACGAAGTCAAATCTTACTGAAAACCTAATTATAACTCTAATGAAGTTTGACATAATGAAGTCGACCTAGGTTTAGTAGCAAAACAGACTGGAGTGGGAAATCGTTAATGGCTTCAATGATTCCACACTTAAAAAACAAATGTATCAGACCCAAACACCCATAGTATTACAGCCTCCAAAGTCAAAGTAAAAGAGTCAAAGAAAATAAACTTTGACTTATAAACTTACCTAGAGTTCTTGAGTAAATACCACAGGAGGCAAAAGCCCTCACAAATAGTGAACATCTCTTTCTTTTTTAATGAAAGCAAGCCCTTTGTTATGTTGTGGGTTGCGCAACAAAGTGTGCCCACTGAAACAAAAATTAAGTGGATTTTGTTTTAGATTATGTTTAAGGAAAATAATAGCTCGAATTTCTGGTTTCTAATGTGGTAATATGCACACCAGTAGCAAATTTTTGGCTGTATTTTTCATTTATTTTGGTTAACTATATGCTGCAGAATGCAAACTCAAGCTTTTTATGAAACTGAATTATCCTTGTGCATCCTAACAGCCTCACTTGGATTCTATTTATATAAAGGACTTCTTCACAAAATATCAACAAACTTTTTTGGTTGTACCATTTAGCCATTAATACTTTTGTACAAATATTTGACTCGATCAAAGAATGGGCTTGTGTATCATTCGGGTCATCTCGTACCGGTAAACTTAACATTTCTAAATAAAATAAAGCATTATTATTACTCGCCAAATGAAAGATTTGTATAAGTTTGATAAAGTGACAAAAGTGGAAAATAAATTTTAAAAAGCGAAGTGACAGGAGGACTGGTCTCCCATCTTTCACGCAATTCTTTGGTAATCTGAAAATTTAATATGACAAAGATATCAGGAAATAACTACTAAATAAGCATCGGACGATTGCTAGAAAAAAGAGATGATTAGTGAAAATTGTGAGTAACTTTACCTCTTAGCTTTTTGTCACAAATTGTTCATCAGTAATGATTTCATGCTATTACTAATATAATCAGTTTTGATCCACATGAATATCCCTAGCCTGTAATCATATCGGGAATGCTACACCAATACTACAACATGTTCAGTAAGCTAGGTGATCACACACCTTGCATACGGTGTGGGATGGACAGATAGTAGACATATATATAAAGTCCTATTTAACTAATCGTTAGGTGAATTACAAACATTATTTACATGTTTTTATCTCACCATCTCATATAACCTTATGCATTAGTCCAACAATAGCCACATGTTTCAAACTACGTAGCTACATTCTAGAATCTGAATAATGATTGAACATATATAATGCATAACATAATAAAGTGAATAAGCAAAATGCTAACCTTCGATGCCATTCTTCTTTGGTAACCAAACTCGCTTGAAGCCGTATAGGGAGACTCTCCCAACAACATTCTTCCTTAATAGCTCTCAATATTGGTTGTTCCTCAACCGTTGACGGTACGTGTAGCATACTAACCAAATCAAATTCCTAGAAACTAACTATACGTAAATTTGATAATAAATTACGCACAATGTGGTTGAACCAAAAAAATTAACAGGGTGTTTGTTTCGGCTTATATAGTCGGCTTATGGCTTATTTGAGTTTGGGCTTATGTTTCATAAGCTTAGTTTTTGTAGCTTATTTTGGAACTTTTCAGCTTGTTTTATGTCACTTTTTGTGACATAATACACTTTTATAAGCCAAAAAGTTTCAAAATAAGCTTATGAAACAAAAGCCCAAATTCAAATAAGCCATAAGCCGGCTATATCCAAAAAAATCTACTATTTCTTAAGGGGTTTCAAGCAGCAACAAAGCCCTAATATCAAAAAACAAAAATATAAACATATACCCAAATCATATTAAATACCCTAAAATTGACTACCAAAAATCATTTATATTCATAAGATAGAAGATAATATAATTGATAAATCGACTGTATTGATTACCTGAGACCCATATGAAGACGACCGGTTGCTGCTCCGACCACCATCGGTTGCGTCTCCAAGAGCCCTAACATGTTGACCCAAAACCCATAATCAAAAACCAAAGCTGAAATTAAAAAAAAGAAGCTGAACATATAATAACAATGAAAATCACCGTCCGATGAGATTGATCCTCCACATCTATCTGGAGTATTCATAATATCTTCACACTCTGAACTCTATATTCAAACAACCAAACAAAATTAGAATCAATCATTAGAAAATATAAAAAAATAAAACTTAATCTTGATTAAATGATGACTAACTTTATCACTAACATCACCCATTGCATGTGGATCTTGTTTTACCTGATCTGATCATGCCGGGTTGCATGTGGAAAAAGGAGGATTCGGGTTGTTGAAGGGTAATTGAGACGACAAAGACGCGTTTGTTGTGTGTGTGTGTTTTTTTTGTTATTTGTTATCACAAAGAAAAATATGGTTTGATATGCAGATAGAAGAACACGTATCTTCATTGAAGATGATAAGAATCCAGATGATAACACGTGTTAGTATAAGTGTGAGTTGTAGGTGTGAGTGTGAAATGGGAGAGGGTGTGAGAGGGAGAGGGTGATGGTTTATGGTTACCTACCCATAATGGGTAGAAGAGAGACACATAAGGCTGCCCACTATGGATGGTGGTCAGGACCTACATTTTTCGACGTCACATCAGCTTTCTCTCTTAAGCGACCTACAGGTGACCTCGTGCCACTATGAGGCGACTTTCATTTTTTTTAACTTCAAATTTAAATTTCATTTTAATAAATAAAAACATTACATTAATAATAAAAAACATTAAGTTGTTTGATTTCAAATTTGAAAATTACGTTACGGAATTTAATAACAACACTGAATGAAAATTACAATAATATAAAATAAACATTACATAATAATGTTAAGCTAATGAAATTGTATCCTTACGGAAAACCTTAATCACAATTTTCTTTGTAATGTTAAGGTAATGCTCTGATGTTTTAGGAGTAAAAACAGAGACATTAGCAAGTATCATTGCAACTCCTACAGTAATATCCTTTCTATAACTACCCACATCAAGGACTTTGTAATGTATTGTTCCACGTACTGTACCTGAGAGATCTTTCATAATCACATTTAGATCGCCAAGATAATTCGGAGAACAAGACTTCACTATTGCAACAACTTGGTCAAGTTTTTCCTTTTTCAGAAAGTTATTGATGTCCCCCAAACACCCAGTTACAGTGCCACTAGTAGAAATCACATAATTAATAGCGCTAATCGACGCCCCACTGTTAAAATCATCATCCTCATCCACATCCTCAACAACTTTCTGCATATATTCTTGTGTTGACATTAAAGCCCCATCCGAATCAAGAATAAAAACCTTTTCTTTAAGCTGCTTGGCTTGCTGAACAAGACCCGCAGGACCGGGTATTATCCTAATTGGATTTGAGGTTGAGGAAGATGGTTCAACACGTGCGCTACTAGACGAACGCATAACATGTGTTAAATGGAGATCAGAATCGTCTATATCATGACAACTTGTTTTTGTCTATCTTCTCCTCCCGTGCCTTTTCATCCATTGCTTGTTCTTCCAGTGTTTCTCTTAAGACTTCTTCTTCTAGATGTAGTTGATGTAACTCTTCCGCAGTAAGGTATACATCACCAATATGGGTTTGTGAGCGGCACTAGTATTTTTCCAGTAGCCAAGCTAACTTAGCATCTATTTGTTTTTCTAGTTTTGCCGCCTTTCCATACATAGAAAGATTCAGCTCGTAATCTTTATCAGAACCTTTTTTTAAGAAAGTGTCGATCAAAGCACGACTCTCTTGTGAAATGTCAGTACATTTCTCGTAAGCTTTTCTAAGATTGTCTTTAGCTGTGCATGAATTTTCAAATTGCAAGGCTAAATCCAGAATCGCGTTCTGATGACCCTTATCTTCGTCAATTAGTTTTTGAACCAAAGCTTCGACTTCAGAGTCGGTATGTGGAAGCGAATAAGCCATTTTAAAAAAGTGGATGAAAGTGTATATAAAATGATAAAATAAGTGGGTATTTATAGTGTTAAGGGGTTTGAAATTTTAAAGATAATTTTTTTTTTTAATAAAAGTTGGAAAAACACATTTTTATTCATATATGTTTCGGTCGAAGTTTGTCGTTCTGACGACCATTATGCATGAAGGTCTCCGGCTAAGTCGGTCGCGACCGACGACCCACTATGGGGGCGACCGACTGCGATCGACGGCGACCGAGTCGGTCGTCCGGCCCATAGTGGGCAGCCTAAAGGAAAAAAGATCGGTCGGGTCACCCTAAAAGAAGCCTAAACCAGACACATACAATGGGTCGGGTAAAATAGGTTAGCACCGATTTAATTTTTTAATAATATTTTTAATATGAAATTAATCAAACATTCCCATTGATTGTATATATTTAAAATGTTGTAAAATTTGGTTTTTAGTTCACCCGGATTAGTGATCGGTTTACTGGGTTACCGGTTGAACCGTTTGGTAAAACCAGTTTTATACATATGTACATTGTAGGTTCCCGAATTCACACAAACATGTATAGATCTAAAGAGATCTAGAGAGAGAAAGTTAGAGAGAGAAAATAATACACACTAAAGAGTGTGTGTAAAATGAGTAAAATGCTTACCTCTTCCAAAGTTGGAAGAGGTATTTATAGTTCTTACAATACACCGGGTATTAGTACCCGGTTCAATACCGAAAGTCATACGTTTACCTATTAGACTACGAGCTATATTGAACAGTAAAATACACGGGGTGACCGAGTCTTTTTCTAATATCTAACAATCTCCCCCTAAGGGGGTCACCCCTGAAAATACTAAACTTAAGCTCTTCAATTTTCAGATTGATCTTATGTATAGCTCGTAAACGTTTGATTTCATTGATTTGTATCTTGTGAATTTGAAGTAGTGAACTTTAGACTTTTAGGCTTTAGCTTGACTTATATGTGATCTTTGAGCTTCTTTGAGATCATCATCCAATCATAATCTCTAATCATCATCATGTGATCTTTTGCCATCTTGTGAACTTGTGTCATTCAGAATGATATGCTCACACTTTTCTTGATCTTGAAAGCTTGAATATTCAGAGTTGCGAAAGCTTTAATAACAGATACTTGAGCTTTCATGATATCTTCGAATGAGTCGTTTGAGAATGAGCACGCGGTTATGAACTTGATTTTGTTGGAACACGGTATCTCCATCTCCATCTTTAAATGTTCCTGTAATAAAACAGTTAGCAATAAAGAGAAAATTAATTTGTAAAAACAATCTAAGTGTTAATTATGAAAATATTTTGTAACACTTCGATAGTTTTGATTGGTTGTCAAATGTTCAATAACCGTTAATTCTTATGCTGGAACAAGTTTAATTCACGTAGAATCGCACAAGTCACCTACTTAGAGCTTGTTTGATGTAGGCTCTAGCAGGATTTCCATCTTCATAGTGAATACCTTCGTATCACTCGGATGTTCTGGCAATATCACAAGGATAATGCGTAGGACTCTTAAGATAACCTTGTTTCCACAGTGTGTGAAAGACAAGATAAATAGAAATGTGTCCTAATGAGATTAATTGATGATCTCTTGGCTCTAAACTCAAAAGTGCATTTTGATTTTAGTGATCGGACGCTGGAGCTGACTGCCACCTTTTCAATACTGACTTACTCAGAGTGAGTGAGTCAGTAGATTACATGTTTAGTCTCCGTGAGAAATACTCGGAGTGAGTGAGACAGTAGATCTGCATGTTTTTCTTCCGTGACAAGGAGACAAGTTCTTTCATGAGAAAACCCCCGAATGGCTCGGAAGGGCTGTGCATTGGCTTCCACTGGGTTCATGATGTCGTCTTTCAATGTCAGCAATCACTTGTGATTCGGATAGCTTATGTATTGACACGGTTTCTGCCTTAAGTGTATGGAGGGCTTTATTGCTTTACAACCTTGATCTGTACATTCATTTATTCCTCAAAAAACCCCTTCAGTGCTTTTTTTTTTTTACAAACGAGACTTATGAATCGCACCTTGTTGGGTATTTCCAGTTCTAGCTCCGTCTTGTCGGAAGTGTTTCCCTTGTTCTCACATTTATCCTTTTAAGCATACCTAAGGACTTCTGTACTAACTAGTGGATTGTCCCTGGGTAGATCCCTCCGGTTCTGGCAGGATCGTAGGAACGAGTACCTAACCTTACCATCCTTATAACTTCGATAAAAGTAAATACATGGTCAGTCTTTTGGTACAGTTCACCTTGCCATAAAATCACTGTTGTAAAACTCCTCAGGATTACTTATGATATAACTATCAAAGTGTTTAGTACCCGATTGTTTTTGCATTTCAGAAAAGCTCCCCCTCAACATGTGCATCGGTATTCGAAACTGTTTAGCACATGTTGGTGGAGTATACACTTGAGAAATATGATCACATTACATATTTTAATCACATTTTCTCCCCTTATCAAAAATTTCAAATCATTTGACATTTTGGATATCAATTGATTTAAATATGTTACAAACAATTGGGAGAAAAGTGTGCCAATTATTCACAAGCCATGTTTGGAACATATTAATGCTCCCCCTCAATCGTTGAGGGATATATAAGATAGTGTCGAGTACAGTGATTTGAAAGATTTTGAATTTTCTAAGAAATTCTTGAAAATTTGTACTCAATTATATTTTTTTAAGCCTATAATTAAGTTACACTAACCTCATTTATTATATTCACAGATTATGTATGGACAGGACTGAAAATGGTTCAAACCAAATAATGACATAGTCATTTTGCCCATGTAAGCAGTCTGTAGTCCGTCTCGATACTCCCCTTTTGGAAGTTGTCTTAGCTTTCCCTTGAATCAGCAATCCTTTCTTAAGTAGATTCATAGCCTTCTTGCAATTTGCATTAAGAATACTTGAAGTCTGACGCCCAAATCAATGAAGTACACAATTAATTTGAAAACCGTCAAACACAAAGTCAATTAAGACCGGCTGTCTCATTTCTCTTTAAATGATAGTGATGATATGAATGGAAACACAAAGTCAACTAAGTCCCGGATATTCAATTATTCCTCTAAGGAGACGAAACTGATAACACCTTAAGACAACTAAGTCCCAAATGTACACCTTTCTTTCTATAGGATACTGAAAACTAGAGGGGAATTATCATTATTTTAATACCAATATGTCCCTCTTTGATCAATATTTCTACTCTTTAAAAACACGTTGGTGATTGACTGTTAAAGGAAGCATTAATTGAATTCAGTAACCTCAATCTTCTTCACGCTCCTAACCAATCTTCTGACAACTACATTTCCTGGTATCTCCAACGATGCATACATAATGACAAGATATCTCTTTTCCCATGTGGTTGGAATAGCGCACCCGGAAAGTAACACGATTTAAAACACTGATTTTCTCTGCGGAAAGACAGTTGTCTTCCCGGAATGACCTTTAATTATTAGGCTTTGGATTTTCTATCACGTGTAGTTGTTGTACCTTTTAAGTGTATTTACTCCTTACCTTGATGTTTTCGATACCTCAGAATCAGAAAAAATCTTATATGCACACATGCTGAGATCGTGTCGGCAGAATTAATAGACTTAAAATCTATTCGTGAGAATCAGTTTCAATGCCTTTTTAAACTACGAAAGAATTCCAAACAATTCCTAAGTCTTTTTACAAACTATGACGCGTTGGCAATATTAGTGTATGTAGTTTAAAGCCTGAATTCTTAAGTCCTTCAATTGCAATTGGTCCCTAAAGTTTGAAGCTAATGACATCTAAGGCACATGTAGTTTATATGCAATTAAACTCCCTTTAAATTGTTATATGTCAATAATCAAAAAACTTCAATACTATTTAATCCTTGACTTATTTTGAAAGACCGTTTAAAAGATTATTTGACACTTTCTCCCCCTCAAATAATGACCCGTTTTCTATTTAAAGAGTTGTAGTCATTGTTTGAGAGGACGAATTATCTTGGAAAATCTTTTCGTGATTACTGAAAATATTGATTCATTGTGAAGACAACTTTTTCCCAATTGAAATAAGATTTCTCTTATTTTGACAAATAAATGCACTGAAACGTACACTTATTCTTATGATGCATGGATATGTATATTAACTCCTTGCCCGGATAAAATTAATTACCCGTTGTCAGGAACAGCTGTCTTTTCGACGACATGCGTTCCTCAGATTGAAAAGCGGGTTGCAGTCAGAAATAACTTGCTAAGGAAAAATGCACTGAGACGTGTATTTTCCTTTACGATGAGGCTCGGGTTATGCACAAAAATGTACATAAGCCATTCTAAGGAAAAATGCACTAAGACGTGTATTTTCCTTTACGATGAGGCCCGGGTTATGCACAGAAATGTACGTAAGCCATTTTTTTTATATTTACAAGATGATGTTTTATGATAATATCAAGCAGTTACATTTGTCAGAACCTCTAGTTCTGCTGGAGTCAAACATCTCATACCAATCTTTCTGACAAGATACAAAAAACCGATCCACAAGAAGGGCTTTTATAAATTAATCAGCTAATTGGTATTCAGTTCTGACAAAATATAATTTAATAATATCATTTTCAACTTGTTCCTTTATGAAGTGATATCGAGTATGGATGTGCTTTGTATGAGAATGTTGTACGGGGTTGCATGATATTGCTATGGCTAACTGAGAGTCGCAATACAACGGTATTTTGTTGTAGTTGAAGCCATAATCTTGAAGCTGTGCCTTCATCCACATTACTTGATCACAACTTGCAGATAACGCCACATACTCTACCTCTGCTGAAGACATTGCAGTGCAGTTTTGTTTCTTTGACATCCTAGCTTACAAGTTTGTCACCAAGGAACTGTATCCCTCCAGAAGTGCTTTTCCGAGTATCAAGGCATCCGGCATGATCAGCACGTCTGAAAATGCTATTAGTTCAAAGCCAGAATCCTTTGGATACCAGAGTCCCATGTTAATGGTACCCTTTAGGTATTT
>BQNB010055162.1:0-25837 GCA_026074375.1 Tanacetum coccineum
CAAGGAAATTAATTCCTCCTCCTTGCAAGAAAACTCATCCCTTAATCACCTCTCAAATTGACATCTTGATTATCTCGTCCGATATAGTCAAATAAAATTTTTAATTAAACAAAGGGTTAATTAAAAATTGTCAATATTTATTCTCACAAAAAGTGGCCAAAGAAATTTTTTTCTCAGAGGGCGGCCCCCTTAAAATTAAGGGGACCGGCCTTGTAAATTAGGCGGGCCCCTTAATTATTTAAGGGGACCGGCCACTGGAAAAACAAACAACCCCTTTTCAGTCGAAAATACATAGCCAAACACAATTTTTTTTTCTTCTTTCCTCTTCCACCTGCTGTGAACGAACCATTTTCACCAAAAACTTCAAAAATCAAACTTTAAATCATCCAATTAACCAAAATTCGCAAGGGGTAATCACTAACTAATCGATAAACAACATCTATTGTAAGTTCTTCATCATTTTCATACTTTTTATTTTAGCTTAGAATTTCCATAACTATAATGATACCCGTAGTCATAGGAACACTACATTCTTGATAGGATTGAATCAAAACACTAATTGAGTTACAATTTTTTTTTGTTTCGAAATTTTCATAAATATACATACATATTTTTCTAATCTTAAAACAAAGTTTATACATTGTTGATTCATGTTAAAACAACATTAATTTGCCCATCAAAACATACACTTCTAAATGTATACTTTTCGAATCAATAGAAAATGTATTATAAAAATAAAGGGGTGTTTGGTTCGTTTCTTAGGATCAATTTTAGAGTCGAAATAACCACCACCATAATTAGTCATCAAGATATATAATTCATATATATGTTGATATATTTTGTGATTGGTATAAAATAAAGGGGCGTTTGGCATAACCTTTTAAGAACATGATTTTTGAATAAAAACAAACACTACTTAACTTTTGTCAAGTTAAAAATAATAAACTTATACTTGTCAACACGATTATACTTGACGTATAGTTTTTGACAAGCCTAAACTAATTTTATGTTAATAAGGGAGTGTTTGGCTTATGATCTTGGTGTTGAAATATAAACTAATATATATTCTTCCACATCATAAGATTAAGTCAAAAAATAAATTAAGGTACATATAGATCACTTCTTAGTTTTTTTTTGTTTTTTTTTTGTTTTTTTTTTGTCAAAGTAATCCTTGTCCCACATTTGTCATTATACTAAAATTCATTTTATTTAGTATAATTTTTTTTATTTTTTATTTTTACATTTTATGTTGTTGATAACTTGTTTAGGTGACAAAATGCCAAGAGCTACTTCCACCGATATATCCCTTACTAAATCCTATATCCCTAAAGTATCCAAAATCCCAGGCATCTCCCCTACCATTGCCAAATTCTACAAATCTATTGAAAATCGCAACATTCACGAAGGACGTGTTGTTGATCAACGAACATTTACTTCGATTGTCTCTTCACAAACATTTACTACAAATCCAACAACATCGAGCGTCTCTTTACAAACATTCGCTTCGATTGTCTCTTTAAAATTAATAAACCGATTGTTCCAAGATTCATTCTTGATTTCTATAGTCAAGTCACGGTTCAAACCGATGAATATGGCTATCTTGTCATCTCCTTTATAATTCAACATGAATTCATAACTCTCACTATTTCCCAATTCAACATGCATTCATAATTCAACATATATTCTTCGACATCGTAGATTAAGTCAAAAATAAATTTAGGAACATATGGATCACTTTTTAAGTTTTGTTTTGGTCGAAGTAATCCTTGTTCCACATTTGTCATTATACTAAAATTCATTTTATTTAGTATAAAATTTTCTTTTAACACCTTATGTTGTTGATAACTTGTTTAGGTGATAAAATGCCAAGAGCCACTTCCACCGATATATCCCTCACCAAATCCTACATCCCAAAAGTATCCAAAATCCCCGGTATTTCCCCTACAATTACTAAATTCTACAAATCCATTGAAAATCGCAACATTCACGAAGGTCGTGTTGTTGATCAAGCCTACTACAAATCCAACAACATCGAGCGTCTCTTTACAAACATTCGCTTCGATTGTCTCTTTAAAATTAATAAACCGATTGTTCCAAGATTCATTCTTGATTTCTATAGTCAAGTCACGGTTCAAACCGATGAATATGGCTATCTTGTCATCTCCTTTATGATTTAACTACTGAAATTCATACTCTCACTCTTAGCCCATCGGTCAAATCCTCAAAAATTCATTACAACGGTCAAGCGTGTTCACCACGAGTGGGACCTTGGATCTCTTGAGATATGTTCTCAAGAAAATGAGGGACCATATTCCACGACCTTCCCACTACTGACGATATTCGTCGATTTCTTGATTGGAAGTGTCATGGTAGACCGTACCATAAACGTCAAACCGTCACCCTCACTCCAAATCAAATCCTCAATAAGGAACTAAGCCCAACATCGGAAGCAATGGGATGTAACTTATTCGAGAGAATGTGTTTGGATAGTGAGGACATCGGGTCCATCTCCCGCTTGTCTTGCTCACATGTTGTATTGGGTTGTTGCGGAGGAACAATACAATCTTGGCTTAATTCTTTGTCAAACAATTGAATGTGCTAGAGCAAATCCAACGCCAATCTTCCATATGGTATGTTTCTGAGCGTCTTTATCTTCTCACATCATGGAAGCATATTACCGCACTCGTCTATGGCATTTCTGACATTGTTGATCGAGTTCATTCGTCTCTTGCTCTTAAACAAACTCGGAGACCTCAAAGTGATAGTGGCAAGCTACGACATTCCATCTCATCCTCATCTTCTCATCATCACAGCACGTCATTCATAAACATGATGATGATGATGATGAGGTCCAAAACTTCTCGTGCAAGTACTCCATCTCCTACCACCTATATTAACTCTCTTATCAACTCAATACCCAAAAAACTACGAAATGCCTTTACGATCCGAACAAACCGATGAACTCTCTTTGAACGACAAACCACTTGCTCAAACTAAAAGTAAGAAATGCATAAGGAAATGCGCGGAGTTTCAAATCATTTGGAATGGCACTAAAAGGAGTGTTTAGCAAGAAGAAGAAATGAGACATAGGAGTGGAGTGAACTAGATGGCTTAATGTAGTATAAGACAAATTTTAACTTGATTATGTGTATGTTATTTACAACTTGTGTAGGTGATCATCCGGATATATTCGGAAAGACTTTTATGTTGGTTATCTTTTAGGTACTTATTTGCTTTGATGTCCGATTAGACTTTGTGTGTGTTTTATTAAATCACATCTAGTTATGCCATTTTCGGTTTCATGGATTTAATTTGTTTTATTTATTGTTATAGATTAAATATGCTTATATAAAACCTCCTTTAGGGATTGCTGCAGATAAACACCAGGTTAACAAAAAATACCCTCACAAAAAAGTCTCCCTGAGAAAAATAGTTTTTACTGTGAAAATGGGACTGAATCTCGTGTGGGCGGCCCCTCTTTAATTATTAGGGGCACCGCCCTTAGCCATTCACGGGTAAAACAGTATTTTTCACTGTTTTTGCCTTCTTTTACCTAGTATCTCGCTTATCTTTTACTAGAATGGTTAAACAAACATTTGGTTACTTCGCAGCCTATAGTACTTTTATCAAGATAATTCATGTCAACTTTTCGCAAGATATTAAAATCGCGCGTTTGTCATCTTCGCTGTTCATGTTAATTAGCCCTGATCCGCAAATGGCATAAGACGGCGGCGCATGAATTTAAACCATCTCCTGTTTTTTGATACCCTTAGATTGAGGTCAAATACGCGGGTGCTAACATACCATTCATGACCATCCACTAGAGCTTCCAATTTCCAAGGATCTCGAGAGACCAAAATCAACATCATTCCACAACTCAATTATTATGTGATTTAACCCAAGATGAAAAAAAAAACTCCAGTCACTCGCAAGTAACTTCCAAATGAATCACCTAGTGCTACGACTATATGCGCCTCCAGAGAATACGTCTCGAAGCCATGTCACGCAAAAAGACACTCGTTACGGATTCTCTCTCGAGTGCGTTTAACAATTTGTATTGTCTGTACTGCATGTACTCTCGGAACGAGCGAATATAGCGAACCCTGACTGGTAGTGTGCATAGTGTCGAATAGAAGTCGGCTTGGGTCACCGCTCAAACGCAAGAATGGGTTATCTTGAACGCCTATATCGAGAGATCACTCTTCATTTCGCAGTAGCTGTCTCTGTCCTCTCAGACACACCTCCAAGATAGCTCAGATGATCAAAGCTTTCAATCGAACATCAAGGTTGTAACACTATTTGCAGCCGCGGAGATAGAGATAGACCTCTCTTGATTGTCTCGCAGCAGAGATTTGAGTAGCTGCGTGCAATGTTCGAGAGGTGTTGTGGCGAGAGAGGTCGAGTTTCAATCCGCGATTTGCGCAGCTTTCCTCACTATTGTCTCGCGAGTTGGTATTTCTCTTGAAGCACAATTGGTAATTCGCATCGCACTTTTGGTGTATCACGATAGAAACCTATTACCTCGCATTTTGTCGGGTTTATTGTGATTGTACTTCAATATATGTTTTCTCATCTATTGAACAGATGCTCTCACAACCACCAAATCATTCATCACTCCAAACCACAGATCCATTCCACCGATCATCGCACCCTGCGCAAATATAACATGCTTATGTTTAGTCTCTTAAATAATTGATCCTCAATATTTGCATGCAAGTCTATGGGAGCTTTACGAGTTATAGGACTTTTCGTACTTTAAATTTCATGTTATGTTGGCTGTTATTTTCCTGATATTATGCATGAGTGTGTTTCAACACTACTTTATTTTAATGAATGATCATTGTTGGTTGTATGTCATATTTTTCTTCATGCTACATGTTAGAATATTTGTATTGTTCTAAACATTTTGTAGGCAAGAAAACATTAGTCGATTCCTTGGTGTCCTTCGAACGAGGGGGAGCACACATCTAGGGGAGCTTTATTCCATCGTTTTATAACAATCCTCGCGATGCCTTTTTTGATTCTACATAAGGGGCGAGAAATGACTTAAAATTCTCACTAAATACTTGTTTAAAATAATTTACATTTAATGAGTTTAAATTTTCATAATCATCAAATAAGGGGGAGATTATTGATAAAATATAATGCTAAAAACATTAATACATTATTTTTTCACATCTTTACGTTTTGATAATCACAAAATATAAATACGTTCAAAGTAAAATAACGTAAACAAGTATTTAGTAGAAATATTCATTTCATATTAATATCACTCCAAGGTATGTATACTAATGCCTTGATGCTTTTATGATCCAAAGGAAACTTTTATAAATGTTGTAAGTTTTATTAAACATCAAAAAACATCTTTCTACATTTAAATGAAATGTTTTTTTAAAATAAACATTTGGAATTTCTAATTATCGGACCTTAAAACGGCTAGAAAATGGTACAGTAAACACCTCCCCTGAATAGGACAAAAAAGAGGAGCGTCTGAAAGGGGCGGCCCTCTTAAATACATGGGCGGCCCCCTTAATTATAAGGGGGTCGGCACCCTATTTAAGGGGGCCGGCCATAGACTCCGCTCCTTCTTCTTGTCCTATAAATACTAGACTATTCCTCAATATTTTTCTCACGTTTTGCACTTATTCATTCTGCTCAAAACAGCCCACTTATCCTCTCTAAAATCCTTTGATCTTGTGATTGGTCTTCCAAAGTTGCTTTCAAAGAATGATATTGTGATTGGTCTTCCAAAGTTGAAATTCGTCAAAGATCATCTCTGTTCTTCATGTGAGTTAGGGAAAGCAAAATCGAAGTTGTTTCACAATAAGACTACCCCAAGCTCAAAAAGACGGTTACAACTTCTACACATGGATTTAACGTGATCAATCTTACAATGGCTAAATTTCAAAATTTTCTTCTTATTAGGTGATGCTATGATGCTTGGGTATACTGCTATAGCAGTTTATAATTGTGTTTTTAGGTAAGATTCTCATGCTTTTTAACATAATTATTACCCTTATTGTACTTGGGCTATCAGTAATTGAGTATCAATAGTACAAGTAGAGTGGTAAATGTCAAAATTTTCCAATGAACTTGCTGTAATAGTCAAATTCTCATTTCCAAATTTTTTTTCTATTGAATTAAACAATGTCTGATACCCTGCTTTTGTGTTCTTAACAGGTATACATTCTTGAAAACTAGTAGATTGGCTAAGTGCAGTTTAACCCTTGCTGAGATGGTTGGGGAAGAGGTATTCTATTGGTGTTTTTCCGTTACTACTGATGTTACGCTATTGTATATTGTATTCTTATGATATGCTCAAATTCATTGATAAACAGGGAAATACGTTTTTGTATCTACTGAAAACACGAGCTAAAATTCGTAGAATTACCGATGATCCTCGTGAAGACATGGATGAGTTAATGAAGGTAAAGATTTATGTTCTTTTCAATGTTGTTACAGCACTAATTTTATTGCTTTCTTGTTCTTTTCAATGTTGTTTGCAACAGGCTCCAGATTTAGTTTTGGAGAAAAGTAAACGAGGGGGGGAATGTGAAGAACATGCGTTGGAAGTCCATTTACTTGAGTTTACTGTGGTAAGACAAATATCATAATGATCGTGACAACTTCTTTGAACATACAAAACCCTAGTTGAATTACAAAGCATAGTTTTTGGAATTGAATACTTGGTTTTATTTCCCTATGTTACTCTAAAACATTATCCTATCTTCTAATATGCTTTTAAATGTATGGTTGATTTAAGTTAGCTAGTCATGCCTAAGGGTTAGCAATAATACAAAACCGTACGCTGCTCAAGAATTTAAGGAAAATTTGAAAATAATGAAACAAATAGACTGTGTAGTCCGGTTTCTAACTAGGCACAAACTATTCGGGTGAATATTCAATACTAATTTAATCGTCTAAATGAAGACATTTCACAAATGCTGAAGAAAAAATAAAATGACAAGTTTGATTTTGATCAATTGTCTTAATTTTAGTCATATGTTATGTAAATTATATTATTGCATTACTAATCTTTCTTTCTTTATTAGGCTCTTAAAGAGTCTTGTTCATATCTCTCGCCACATATCCTGTGTGAATACCTTTACGGTTTATCTAAGAAATTTACCAATTACTATTCCTCCATGCGCGAGGTATATCATATGCTCTCTTATACAATAATAATAATATTGAATTTAATTTCCGTTCTCTTAAATCAAGCTAACATTCCATAAATTAATTTGATCTTTATAAGACGTGATTATTTGTGTTGGTATTTAGCTTAACGTTGAAAGTTTTGGCAGGTGGGGTCTGTTGCTGAGAGCACATTATTGTTGTGTGAGGCAACCGCAATCGTAATGGATAAATGCTTTCTTCTTTTGCGGCTCACGCCTGTTTCTCGGGTAGGGTTCTTTTCCCAGGATTTTGTTATGCGTGAGTAACTTTTGTTTATAAACTATGGATTATTTTAAACTTTTTCCTGAAAGGCATTATTTGAGAATTTTTTAAGTTTTTGAGTTTAAGTTCGTTAATTTAAAATTGTTTGGGTGTATCAAGATGACATATAACTCATTAGTCATTACCATACTATCGAATCAGTTAATCTGTTCATGGTTAAATAATTCACTATGAATAAGGAAAGTGTAAAGGATATTTTTTTTAAACTAATTCAAGTTTAAATAACTCAAGTAAAAGTAACAATTCTACATTTTGTAACCAGTTTTAAACTTCCTATTTCTGTGTAGACGGACTTCAAGACGGAGGATGACTATTTGCGTCTTTTTTAATCTTACGTGGATCAATCAAAGTATGTAGATGCTAGGTAAGTTAACTGTCGGTTTTGATATTGAAAATAATCCATATTTTCTATGCTAAGTTTATTTCATTTCATGCAATTTAAATAAAAATATAGGTTTGTATGCATAAGTATTTTACCTTTTCATTAGGCCTTTAAATAAATGACTTTTTGTAAAGGTTGGGTGATTTTGTAGTCTTTAATTGTAATATATATATATATATATATATATATATATATATATATATATATATATATATATAGGGTGATGTTCTTTTCAGAACCAAATGAATGTACAGAACTACGAGAACCAATCTAGATCACTCATCATTTCTTTAGTTTTAATCTTTTTTATTTAATTCAAAAGGGTAAAATTGTAAAATGTAAAATTTTATTTTTTTGAATAAATTCACATTTTTTAAAATTCCTAGATTTTAGGATTAATTTTTTTTCTATTTTTTCATTTTAATTCCTAAACGTGTACGTGCATATATGCATACATGAATAGAAAAACCATTTCGTATTAATAACACTTTAAATTTGTTGTATAGTTTTTTTAGTCTAAATACTAATGAAAAATTGTACTCATGAGTCATGAGTAAAAACAATTTAATTGTGATAGAAAATACAGGTGCATAATTTAAAAAACGCAACATATAACTTCTAAATCTTTAACATATTATACACAAAATTTGATATGACATGATATCCAACTCAAATACAAATTTCTAAAATGAAAGTAATACAAGAAGCGTTTGCACCAATAATATTCCACACAATCGGATTCGATTCTGTGGTAAGCGCTCCTGATCGAGTTGAACGTACACAAATGTGTACGTCCACATGCACTTGTATCTCATTTATGCACATGTGTCTTTGAATCTTTATCATGAGTTTTCGCTAGAAAGTTCCTGCCTGTTATAGACTAAAAATAACATCTGTAGCAGCTCACGTATGGAAAGAATCAACGTCTTGTATAGGGCTAAAAATGGTCACGTTAGTTGATATATATTTCGGCAAGTCGACTGTCATAGAAGCTTTGACTTCTTGAACAATTTTTTTGTTACCTACACAAATACATCTTTTGGCAGAAGATTGCAGGCTTGTGATTTTTAGACAACTTGTTTTTAGGTAAAATTGCCTACTTGTATCATGAAAAATGATCACCTTGTAACAAAAAGAATGAAGTTGCTGAAATAAACTTGTACTTGTAACCATTCATGCTAGTGTAGTACTCGGCAAAAATGCACTAGACATTGTTTTACGTGTGCACAAGTGCATGACCAAAATGTCATTCTTTTTCCTTAGGAGCTGTTTACCATTGTTCAATTATGACCACCTTTTCTTAATAACATAGAAATAACCTGCAATTAAAAATGACAAGAAAGAAAGAAAAGTAAATATTATGATTACTAGAAACATACAAGTATTACTACTAGAAAACTTATTCACATGCCTATAATATCCAAACTAATTAAAAACATCTAAACTCAATCAATTTATACTTGTCAGACTTTTGCAACAACAAACACAAGGTGAACAATTCCAAACCTAGCTAACAAACATCAATATGACAAATTCATAAAAACCTACCTCTTGCAACTAGACAAGCTACATGAACAATTAGAAACACCAGATAAGCTAAAAACTACTAAACTAATCCCAACATGTTACCTTGGATGACTTACACCATTCCATCCGATCCCTTAAATATGCACGGTGTGCACATGTATTCAACGTCCAAATAAAGGGATACCAAATCATTTGCACTTATGCACTTACCGTCATCATCGTATTTTTTATCTCTTGTTCGTAATGTGTTGATTAAAAAATGGGCCATGGGACAAAACAAAATGAAAAGCATAGAGCCATGAATAAAAGTGAAACATCAAACAAAAAATTTATGCACATCTCATCAATTGCTAACCATTTCCTAACCGAAAAATTGCTAATTAAAAGAACCTGTGACAAATCACAAATGGTTCCATGAAAACACCAAATTAATATTATAATTTGTGCCATTGGTTGATTCATTTCTAATGGTTGCCATACATAATCCAAATGATAATACATGTGAGAATACATGTGCATACATATATTTAGATTATTTCTTGTATGTACCATGACAAGAAATAACATATGCAAATTATAAAAACCAAATGATAGAATTTAATTCAGAAGAGTGAGGTAGCACATCTTGACAAAATTACTAATGTTATACCTAGCTAAATGTTCCATATCCGTGCAACTGTCAACATGTCGATAACAATATAAACAAGAAAAACATATAGTGCACATATGTTTTTCCTATATAATTTGCAAATGCCGATAACAACGTTTAACGTTCATCAATATTGAATAAAAAACGAATCTAAATATTCCATAAGTGAACCAACAACTCTAGTTGCCATTTTCTCAGGGATAACTTACCCATTTTAACCAGAGCTTAACTGACCCATTACCCAAGCTTAACTGACCCATTACTCAACTTGTCCTAGCGCCTCTAGTCATGATATTTTTGGTTATGATCATATGTCTGGTTCAAGGCTTAGACTTTCCTCATTTTAGCATGTGTAATTTATGTATTTTGTTTAGCACATATATATAATTACCTGTGCACCAATGCTATATTCCCTGGAATCAACGGGCAAACCGAGCTCCTCGTTGGCTTCCAAATATTTCTCCTGTTAAACATTCTGAGTTTACCCAAACAAGAACATCCTGCCCGTTCCCAATCTTGCCCTATAATAAAACAAGAAAATAAATGTTATCAGTTTATTATTGAAATTCTATGGTATCTTTACGAATTGCACTATATGGCGATTGTTACTTTCAAAGAAAAACTTTAATCATCACTAAAGAGAATAGATAAGGTTTCTGTAGGACATTTCAAGTAGTAAACAATAGCAGCTTTTGAGGGATAAATTAAAAGTTAGCTTTTCTCAAATAAACTAAACCTTCATAATTTAGAAAGTGGGAGGATTCGATTTCCAAAGACTATATAAAAAGACCGTACTTTGTTATCATCGTAACTACAAAGATCTGAAGAAAAACTTTTCATTGTGAAGCCACATACTCATATTGTTTATCTACCTCTTTAAGTAAATTAAATCAATTTATATCAAATGAATATCATAGTACCTGAACGTGATATTGAAAATCCATATCGATGTATAGGATCGTTAACGTGGTTATATGAATAGATTCATAGTAAATCAATGATTATGATGATGAATAAATTTGTAAATGATGTTATTGGGACCAGAAATTGAAGAGAATGAGGTAAGGATAGTGGTTAGGGTTTCAGAGGCAAAGATGGAGATGAAGATTAAATTATAAGAGTGGGGGCTAAAATGGTTTTTGTGTTATCAGATGCTATTTTTTTGGAAAAGTTAATTTCCTACTTTGCCCTTAATTTAATTTTTTTTATTCAGATTAAGTTAGATACATTTTTAGAAATGTCATTTTGCATTGTCATGTTGTACATTATGTATTATTAAGAGTAAAAATGTGGTTCTCGCAGTTGGTGTACATTTATTTGGTTCTGAAAAGAACCTCACACTATATATATATATATATATATATATATATAAGGGACCGTTCTTGGCAGAACCATTTTTTATACAGAACCATTTTTACACCCTTGGATTGTTTGATCAATGGTTAATAATGGATGGTGGTATTTATGTAGGTATTAAAACTTTTTATTTAATTCAAAAGGGTATAATGGTAAAAAAACTTATTAATTTTTTATTTTTATATTTTTTCAGAAAAAATGTTTTTTTGAATACCTAGATTTTTGGAATTTTCATTTAATTCTTTTTAAACAAAACAAGTGCATATATGTTTTTTTAATATTGTGATTTTCTTGCGTTTTTTGCGTACAATTATTTAGACATCGTTTGTTTTACTTACAAATACTAATTGCACATATGTTTTAATGTATATTCTTTAATTCTTCAAATTTATAAAAAAAAAATATAACCATTATATGTAATCTCTAAATTTATAATAGACAAAAATATAATAACAAAAATACAATTCAAATACAAATTTATATTGTTTAACATATATGTACACGTCATCTGAAAACATCTATGCACTCTTCCACGTACATACATGCACTCTTCCACGAACATCCATACACTCTTCCATGAACATACGTGTACCCTTCTAAGAACATATGTGCGCGCATCATCAAATTCACTAGAACGTATACTTCGTATTTAAAGCATCAAAAACATAAACCCTGTATCAAAACAATACAAAATAATTAATCATTACTAGCAACAACAAAAAAGAGTCATCAAAACATTAAAAAATATACCATATATGTTATCACAGATTTATATTCTTGTTCTTTAATCACATCCACACAAAGATAATATAAAAAAATATACACGCTATGTACATTAACATTTCAACATTTTGACATTCGTCTCGAGCAATCAAACAAAAAAACTAGTTATACGATTGAGCCATCCCTTAAAACATACATATTATAAAACAAAAAAACTAGTTATACGAACAATTATTATTATGAACAAGTAGCTAACACATGTGCAATAACTAAACACATACACACACAATATAACATACATGCATACCATATCTCAATAACGTTAATCTCATCTACGCACTTGTACAAGTAATTCTTCGTCACCAAGGAAAAAAATATACGCACTTGCGGTCATCAACCAGACATAATTAAATTAGAATCCCACCTAAATAAGTAATCTAAGCATATCCAATATTTTTGACTATGAAGACAAACACAATTCTGTAACCATAGTGGCAATGGGGTCGGCTATATTTGGCATCGAAAATGAAAAAAACCATCTTAACAATTATAAACCAGAAAATGATATTAGAGGCTGCATCCCAATTAACATCAACAGAAGTATAAAATCAGAGCTTTGCTAACCGAAAGGCACATACTTTTGCATAGTAAAGCAGATATTTAATGAAGAGTCCGAACAGTTCAACAACACAATGTGTACCATTTTATGCAAATTCAATTGAACTGCTAATACTAGAGCCCACACAACATCTACTTAAATCATATGCAGTTTATAACCTATGGTTTGATGTGCATACGAAATATATCAGTAAATACTAACAAGAGCTCGAACTAAAGAAAAGTTACTAATATCCATCACGAAGACCACCAAATTTCTCCTGGCCAGCTGTGTCCCAGCAGTAAAACCGGATCTTTCCACAATTAGTAAAGAAGTCCAGGGGGTGAACCTCAACACCAATGGTTGCTAAAAAAATTTATAACCATCATCAATTATCCAAGTTCAGATAGCACAACTTAATTATATATGACGTGAAATGGAAAACATAATGAGCTTTCATGAATACTCACGTTCGTATTTCTTCTCGAATTCTCCAGTTAGATGTCTCTTCACAAAAGTAGTCTTACCTACACGACGCAAACATCAAAACAAAGATTAGGTCCGTTGTAAAATTATAAAACCAGGATGTTGAATATATCTAAGCTACACAATCAAATATTAAAATTAAATTAGTGTTAACCTTTTACGAAATAACAACGTTAACCAATCTCATATCTTCCAAAAACAATTAATATAAAAGGTAAAGTATCATAACCATCTAACAATGAAAAGATGAATCAGATCCAAATCAAGAAATACTTTTTCCAATTTTTTTTCATAGATCGGATAATAAACCAAAATGAGATCTGATTCCAAGATCTGATTCGAGTGAAAAGAAATAATAAACGATTGATTGTTGATGGTGGCCCAGGTTCGGTTATGTTTGATTTCACGGACATGTTCTTGGGTTAGTTTCTTGTGGATTGGTGAAAGGTTCTGTGTTTCGGTTATGGTGGATTTGTGCACAATAAGCAGATCTTGATATGTGGTTTTTGTAGGAGGGAGGCGGACATAGTTTTAGGTTTAAAGGAGATGCCCAGATATTCTTTTGTGAGATATATAACGGTTTTTTAAGAAAAATATTATGGGATACCTTAATTATTTTCTAGTTTTTTTGGATAAATATGTGAAGTGTCTATTATCAATGTTACCCTTTTTAATTTTTTATTTAATTAAAAAAAAGTATTCCATCTTTTATTTAATTGCAATTTGGAACTTTTAATCTTAGCCTTTAATTAACTTCATCTCATATGGTTCAGATTCGACTTAAATTAGTTCGGAGAGTTTGGCAATAAAACGGGTTCTCAATCTAATACGATCACTATATATATATATATATATATATATATATACATATATATATACATATATATATATATATATATATATATATATATATAGTGTTGGGTTCTTTTCAGAACCAAATAAATGTACAGAACTGCGAGAACTACCAAGGACCAATCAGATTTAAGATAATTAATTATCATTTATTTTTATTAATCAAATTTCTTAAGGGCAGTTTAGGTATTTTCCATATTCAATGTATTAAATAAAATCATAATTGAATCCTGTATTTATGGAAGTCGTTAGTTTTTTATCACAATCAAAAGCAGTTTCATATATCACCAGTATCTCATTAAAATCAAACCCTAAAGCAGTTTATTAATCTCACCTGTATCTAGAACACAATCAACAATAGTCATCATCAACATCGTCATCAGTAAAAAACACAAATGGATTCCACACGTGAAATCAGTGTTGAAGATCAATCCAATGTTGAGACAAATGAAACACCTTCCCATGATGTTCTTGAACCTGGAAACGTTGATGTCATTGAATCGGATGAGAATGACCATTCAGGTAATTAACATATTTATAATTTATTTTTGTATTAAAATTAACAGTTCATTAAAAAAATATTTGCTTTGAAGCTGTTAAAATTTTATCTGATAACACATGAGCATCTTATATAAGAATTTTGCATCTGTATTAAAATTATCTGATTATGATTTATTTTTTAGGGTTTCTCAAACATGAGGTTCGTAATATGATTTACATACTTGCGTGTTATAAAACCAATTCTTAGAATAACACATGTGTTCTAATCAGAATGTTGGTTCTCAAACATGAATATGTTTTAGGGTTTCTCAAACACGAGGTTCTGATATCCATGATTAAGATTTACTTTTTAAACATGTTTATGAATATGATTTATGTTTTATTGTTTTTAGGATTTTCATAGATATGACTATGATTTAGGCTTGTTTCAAACGGACATGTATTTGTTTAGACACGATTCCAGAATGATACATTAGTAAAAGATGGAGAAAAGATGTTTTCTCTGGTCATTTGCTAGAAAAAAGGCACATATATGGATCGTGCATTGAAGAAACATATCAACTTACTTCTGATATTCATACTACAATAGAATATTGTGTTAATTGTTTAAGAAATGACACTGAAAAGTTAACAGAATTTCTCACAAAGGTTAATGAGTTGAAGAAGAATTTAGATGCTGAGCTTCCTACAGAAACACACAAGCCGAACAATGAAGATGTCTTCCAGAAATTGTTAGGCGTTAGGCGTTACTACACCCAATGAAGTTTTTGTTAAAGTTCCTAAAAAAGCCATTAGGAATAAGGGTTGTGGAACTGGAGGAGCACGATTCATTGGCCAGGTGAGAAAGCAAAAAACAAAGCTAAAACTAAGCAAAAAGGTCGTACATGTAGCCTTTGTTTTGAGTCTAGACACAACATGTGCACATGCAAGAGGAATAAATCTAAGGGTAAAAAATAGCGTATGAAGAATCTGAAGATGATGAAGGTTCTGAGAATGACACATCTGATCATGTAACATCTGAGTACTTTAGATACTTTTAACATTATCGGTGTCTATTTTTTCATATGAATGGATTAATTTAGGTTTATAGTTCCTAGTTAATGTTTTTTCTCTTTATACTACAGCGAACCTTTTCTCTAATGTTGGAACGTTTGATTTTGGTTTTTCCGTTGGTATTTTCTTATAGTTCATTACGTTTTCAAAAAGATAATCATACTACATGTATATTGGTCATTGTTTGTGTATGTGTAAGTTTACCCCTAACTTATTATATTAAAACAACTAACCTATTCAATGTAAAATACATGTGCAATTTCGTTTACATGTTAGTGAATTCAATCTTATTCATTAATATACTTGTGCATAGCTTTACTCAATGAAAATATATGCCTTATTTTTAGATACCGATATGCATTATCATTATATTAAATTTAAAGATTTACATTTTCTTATTTTCAGGAGGTTGTTAAGGAAACTTAGCTATTTATACTTTGTCAATTCTTACAACTCTAATATTGTTTCAGTTACAAAACATAAAAAACAGTGTAAATTAGTTTCTTTGTTATTTGTTTTGATAGCATGTCTTCCCCAAGTGTTGCCCATGGTATACGTAACAAGGGATGCGGATATCCTAGACCGGTCACATGAAAAGCAAGAACAAAAAAAAAATTGTCAATTTGTTTTACAAAAATGGAAACCAAAAAACAAACCAAAAACATGGAAGAAAATGTTCCGGAAAAGCAAAAGGCAATCAAAAGGTTCGTTTGTGCGGCATTTGTCATCAAGTAGGCCACAATGCCCGCACTTCTACTATTAAGAAGAATAAAGGCAATGAGATAAATGTTGCAGCCTTTCAACCCGAGGAGTAAAGCTCACTAATAAGTTCTAAGTTTGATGAATCAATCTTGTGTTAATTTAATATGTTTTTCATTTTGTTTAATTTATGTTTCATTTCCATAACATTGATCCTTATATTGTTTAATTATAATAAATTAATTATGTGTTTCTAATTACTTTGTTTGTACATTTTATTTGCATTTTGTTCATACGTATATAATCATTTATATGTTAATTGTTGTTTCGTGTATGGACCACCAAGCAGAATTGGTTTTTGCGTATGTATAATTGCATGTTTTTATGTTTTATTGGGTTCTTCATTTGGCACAATACATGTAACAAAGCTAAAACTAAGCAAAAAGGTCGTACATGTAGCCTTTGTTTTGAGTCTAGACACAACATGTGCACATGCAAGAGGAATAAATCTAACTTATATTGTTAAAATATACCCCTCAATTTTTATAAAATACTAATGCATAAGTTTGATTGCCTAACTTATATTGTGTCATTTATTAGTATATATTATGCACATCCACACACACTTTTTTGTACAATACATATGCACACATATAGTATACATCAACTAAAAACACTACCTTACAATACACATCTCTTAATGGACCACAATTTGGTGCAATATGTACATTTTTGATGGACCCACATTTTTGTAAAATACATATGTACAACACATATTTATTGGTACAATACATATGCACACCCAGACGTATACTATAAACAACCATCAAAATGGTACAATACATATGCACACACCCTATAATATTGGTACAATACCTATGCACACATAAACTACTAACATACACTCCCCACAAATTGGTATAATACATATGCACAAACTCACTTTGCTACATTAACTAATAGTATAAACACCTCTTACTTTTGTTTTACACATCCATGAACGTCTATTAATTTAAAAGTAAACATCTGATACATCTAATCACAAATTTCATTTTACACAACCATTAACGTCTATTAACTTTTGTTTTACACAACCACGAACGTCTAATAACTTAAACCAACTAACATACACGCCCATGAACGTCTAATAACTTTAAACTACTAATGAACATCTAATAACTTAAAATTAATCTTTTGTGCAAAATATGGCATGCAGTTACACTTTTAATCAAATGTTAGATGCTTATTTTGCCCCTCTTTTTATATTTTCTGTGCAAAAGTTACTCATTTATTTACACAAATGCCATTATGCATTAAAATGATGTACATTATGTATTATTTTGTGTACAAAGGTAGCTCTCGCAGTTCTGTACATTTATTTGGTTCTGAAAAGAACCTCACCCTAAATATAATTTATATATATAATATATATATATATATATATATATATATATATATATATATATATATATATATATATATATATTGCGATGAGTGTCATTTATTATCTTGTTTTATATATAATGTAAGATATATATATATATATATATATATATATATATATATATATATATATATATATATATAAAGATCAAATAAAAAGACAAATATCCGTGAGAAGGATCAAAAAGAATTTTTTTTTTAAATTCTCAAAAAATTCTAAAAAATTCCACAAGATCGTGTATGTTGGTGCATGAAAAAGTTGTGAATGATTTTCTTTTTTAAAAGTGGATAGTTTTTCCAAAAAAAAAATTATGAAAAAAAACGTTTGGGTGTATCAAAAAAACTTCTTTTAACTTTTGGCATCAAAATTTTATTGCGCAACTATAACAAGTTGAAAATTTTGTGCATCAAATTTTCTTTTTTTGTGCATTAAAAATAAGTGTGGTTGATAAAAAAAAAAAAAAAAGAAGTATGGGGGATGGGTGCGGGTTTTGGGTGGGGAGTGCGTATAAAACTTATAATTAGAAAAACTTCTTTACCAAGTTTTTAATGCAACCAACAACCCTGGATTTTGTGGAATTTTTTGAATATAAAACTCATTAAACTTTTCCATCGAAATTTAATTGCTCGTCAAACTATAATCAAGTTGGAAATCTTGTCCATCCAAAGTTCGTTTTTTGTGCATAGAAAAACGAATAAAAACTACAAAATTATAAAAAAACTTCTTTACACAAGTGGTGGTTCCAAAATCCCAATTCCATTTCCCCCCCCCCCCCACATTTTATTTCATCCCCCCCCCCATCTCCGTCCCTCCCATTCCCCCCTCCCCACCCCCCTATCCCATCATGCCCCCCCCCCCAATTTTCATTCCCCACATTATCCCTCCTTCCATATTCCCACCCATCTCCGCTCCCCCTCCCCCCCCCCCACCCATCCCCATCCCACCCCCAATTCCCCCCCCCCCCCCATGCCCCCCCCCCCTTCCAACATCCCCCCCCCCCTTCTCATCTTTTTCCCCCCCCCCCCACGATTCCTCATACCCCCCTCCCCCTCCCCACCCCCCCACCCCCCAATTCCCCCCCATTTCCCCCATTATCATACCCCTCCATTGTTTGTTCCCCTCGAGGCAATAAATTACCCCCCCCCCCCTCCCCCTTTCCCTCACCCTCCTCCCCATCCATCCCCGACTCCCCCATATCCACCCATCCCCCATTTCCCCCCCATAACCCCCCCCATCCCACCCCCTCCCCCCTCTCCCCATTCTCCCCCCCATTCTCCCCACGCATTATTCATCACCCCCCCCCTTCCCCCCCATCCCCCCAATCCCATAAGTCCATCCCCCCACCACCATTTACATTCTCCCTTCACCACCTTCCCCTTTCCCAATCCCCCCCCCCATTTATTCCCAATTATGTTTCCCATTCCCCTTTCCCCATACACCCCATTTCCCATTCCCATTACCCGAATTCCCCCCACCCCCCCGCATTGTCCCCCCCCTCCGCCCCATAGTCATCATTATCCCATTTATCCCGTTTCATCCCCCACCACCCCCCCGCCCCCCCCACCCCATTTTCGTCATTAATACCCCCCCCCCCCCCCCCCCCCCCCCCCCCGATATCCCCCCCGATCATTCCCACACCCTCTACCCCCCTCCCCAATGATTCCCCCCCCATTCCCCATCAATGCCCATCCCCATTAAACCCCATCCCATACTTTCATCCCCCCCCCCCATTCATTCCCACATTGAGTTCCTCATTCCACAATATTTACCCACTCCCCCATTTTCCCCCTTCCCTTCCCCCCCCCCCCCCCCCCCCACCCCCCATTATCCCCTCCACCCCCACCATCCCCTCACCCCCCCCCCCCCCCCCCCATATCCCAATCCCCCATTCCGCCCATCATTTGTTCACATACCATATAAATGGTTTCTCACCCCCCCATGATTCCCCTTCATGGATCCCATTGTACCCAACTTCTTTTAACTTTTGGCATCAAAATTTTATTGCGCAACTATAACAAGTTGAAAATTTTGTGCATCAAATTTTCTTTTTTTGTGCATTAAAAAAACGTATGAAAACTTATAATTAGAAAAACTTCTTTTACCAAAGTTTTATGCACCAACATACCTGATTTTGTGGAATTTTTTTGGAATAAACTTCTTTTAACTTTTTCCATCGAAAATTTAATTGCGCGTCAAACTATATCAAGTTGGAAAATCTTGTCCATCAAAAATTCGTTTTTTGTGCATTAGAAAAACGTATAAAAACTCAAACTTATAAAAAAACTTCCTTTACAAAAGTTTCATGCACCAACATACCCGGCCTTGTGAAAATTTTTTGGAATTTTTTGAAAACTTCAAAAAAAATTCTACAAGATTGGGTAAGTTGGTGCATAAAACGTTTACAAAGGAAGTTTTTCTAATTTTGAGTTTTATACGCTTTTTTTATTGCACAAAAATAAAATTTTGATGCACAAAAAAAAGATTTAATGCACAAACGTTTTTTTCGGCAAAACTATCAACTTTTAGAAAAACTTCCTTCACAACTTTTTATGCACCAACATACACGATCTTGTAGAATTTTTTTCAAAATTTTTCGAGAACTTTAAAAAAAAATCTTCTCAGCTTCTCACGGATAGAGATGCTAAATCTACAAAAACTTCACAAAATTATATTCACATAATGATTTGACAATTAAATATGGAGGGTAACAATGAAACAGAGAAACTATGATGCAATATGATTGGACCACCATGCATGCCAAGTTATTGTGCGGATATCTTTTTGTAAACTCTTTTGCATGTAGCATTAAATAAAGTTTTTTTAATCAGTTTTGAAAGACTAATTTTATAGTTTGTTTGGTTATGAAATGACCCAAATTGGCCATCTTTTAGAGGCAACGTACGTTTTCATGTCAATCGTTGTAGTTATTTCTATATTTAATGTAAGTTTGAGTTGATAAAAGATAAGTTTGACTGTGTAACCAACGTTGAGAATTGAAGTTTTAATATCTAAACGAGGATTTCTATTATGTTAGATTTTAGAGAGAATTACATAAATCGTTCTTGTGGTATGCCGGATCTAACAAATTTGGTCTTTGTACTTTTTTTCATCAGGTTTGGTCCTTGTCGTTTTGATCCATTGCGGGTTTGGTCCCTTGGTCAAACTAAAAAAATGTTGGTCAAAGAACCAAACCCGATAAAATGATGAAAAAAAAGTACAAAGACCAAATTTGTTAGATCCGGCAAACCACAAGGACGATTTATGTAATTCTCTCTAGATTTTATAAAGAATTGCTAATATCACTGTTTTAGAATGACCCGAAAGTGACACAAAACCATCTATAAACTATGAATTAGAGTTCCTAGATGTTTCCCTTAATCAGCATTTATATAAACTATGTCTTGCACAAGTGTTTTTTATGTCTAGTGTATATATACATGAAAAGGACTCTAATGCAATACAACTGTTTAGGTTTTTTTTTTTTTTTTTAATTCGTGCTTGTTGTTTTGATTTTCATCAGGGACCCACCTAGAAATTCTCGATTTGAGCTGTTTTCAATTCGACCCTATGTTACAACAGATCCCGAGTTTGAAAAGGGTGAGATGTTTGGGTTCATTGCAGTATCAGATAAGTATGGGCTGCTAACTGATGGGGTGTCTCACTTATTTGAGCCTGATTTTGCTTATGTCCCTCTATTCAACCATGAATGGTGTGATCCCATAAACATGCATAATGGTGAGTATATATACCTTGGCAACCCTAGTTCTCGTCATTCGGTTGCATTCTCTTCTTCCATTGAGATTAGTATGGAGATCTATGTTACTGACATGGAGAAGAATGCATGTTTTGAACTATGCAGTCGCAAGTTTAAATTAGACTTGTTAAATATTTGGGGCAAAGGATGCAGGTAACCAATGCTGTTGTATTGATATTAAAGGCGAGGATGGGAATACAGAGATGCATTTCATGCTAATAAAGGATGCAGTAGATGCTGCTGTGGAGATAAAGTATAAAACGAAAAGTGGTTGTAAAGTTCGTGGACAAATATATGCTTACTACGGATCTGACATTCTCAATCATTGTCGTGCTTCAATGAGGCCTTGCTACTGGGCATTACTCTTTCGATCTGATGTTGGGATTGCTTTAGAGGGTGACAAAATTCCGCTAAGGAAGTCGGTCCTCGCTGTACCTAAAGATGCCCGCCTCAAAATCAGTGCATACTTATATAATGAATCCGATGAAGTAATTTTGGATGGCATACGCGAACTCAAGTCGAAAACCGAAGGCAGCAGCAAAGGTGATATTCAAGGGTTCGAGGGAACAGAATGCTCTTTGAGTCTGGAAGTCGATTGGACATACCAAGCTCAATAACTTTGATATATATGTGGTTGATATGTTATGTACGTTATCATGTTACGTTGTGTTATGATAACCAGACGATCTTATGATGTTAGAAATCTATGTGAACTTATCTAAATTCGTTCTTTCTTGTACTTATGATCGTTAAAATTTGATTACGTTAACGGAACATGTACACCGTTAAAATTTTTGTTCGCGTTTTGTGGTCTTCGTCAATTTGTTTTTGAAAGGTAATCTCGAAACACACTTTCAAACATGTTCACCTTTTTAGATGGTACTCATGGACAAAGAAGCTGTAGTAAGTCGACGGATATGCTCTTCATACCAAACAAGCAGTATCTCTCACTTGTGCGTTTTTAGGTGTAAAAATCTAAAAGTTAATATCTTTTAATGAATTTTGTTTAAATATTGGCCATATTTTCTTGTATGTAATACGTATATATTTGTTACTAGCTGCATTGAAAGTCAGTTTTAGAGTTATTCTTGAAAAGAAAGAAATGTTTTGAAGTCAGCTTTATACTCGCTAAAACACCCAAAAAGAGAGTCGTGTAGTTTTGCTTGCCCGCTATAGTTCCATCAAAGGCGATGCGTCTTACAAAATATCTGTCCGTTGGTCAGAATATTCTTGTTCTTTTTTATTATAATAAGCATTTATGGTCATCAGTCAACGTTTTCAACGTCCAAGACTCGTGATCCTCGTACTTTGAGACATGTAAGGTTTATGGACAAAGTAGTTTATCTGGCTTCACATTCTTGCATTTTTTAATCCTTGCTTTTCTTACCTTTCCCAACTTTGCCCTTGTTGTTTGAGTTAGATGAGCTTTCATTGTCTGTGGTAGGTGTGTAAATAAATTGCCTTAGGCCTTTTTTGGTTTTCATATACCCAATGACAGTGTCAAAACAATTAGCTCTCACCCTTTCATTTTTGTATTTGGCAACATGAATATTTCTCCTTGACTCAACTACAAGTATCCTTAGCTTTCAGTTATTTGTTTCCTTTGATTAAACTCTCGTGTCACAAAAAATCACCTTCTTTTATGTTTGACATCCCCTTAAATTCTCTTCTAATTTCCATCAAGATTCTTTTTTTGGTTTGTGAAGGTTGCTTATCATCACCCTCATCACAACTATGAAAATGATCGAAATCAATTACATCAGCACCAAATTCCTTCCAAATCTTATCAGCATCCATCCTAGACTGTTCCAGGTTTGCATCAACCTGAAAGTGGAAAATTTGCATGTCCACATCTTGTTCTGGGTGGGGTATTTCATTTTCATCATTTTGAAACTCACTTTCATCCCCTCCAACAAAACCTTTTTCTTCTTCTTCTACTACATTTTATTCCATTTCAACAACTTCTTCATCAATATCCTGACGAGGATCTACTTGAGCACCACTTGTTTGAAAAAAAAACACTTTCTCATCAGGATGATTTAGCTCAACAACCATTTCTACACTCTCTTGTTGTTCAAAAAAATTATAAGCATCATGTTGCAAGTCCACGACACTATCTTGTTGAAACAAATCATCATCCATACGTGTCTCCTGCACTTTCTCATGAATATCACCGGCATTCTGCATTTTCTCATGAATATCACCAGCAGTGTGTTCATGTACACCATCAACATTTTCATGTTGAATTGCCACATTATGGATCTCTACATAAGAGTCTTGCATTAGATTCCTAAAACTAAATGTATTGTCCATTGATAAATCATTATCACAGTCTAAGTTTCCTACATTCTCATCATTCCTATATTAAACTACTGGACAAACATCGGAAGTAGAAGCTTGAGTTGAAGTGTAAACATGTTCCTCCTCTTTACCCATCTTAGGCCAGTCTAACATTAACGATCTTTATTATTTTTCACTGCTGGAAACAACATCTTCTTTACCCATCTTAGGTCACTCTAACATTAACAACCTTGATTCTTTTCCATTGCTAGAAACAACACACACCATGCCCTACACCTTTGCTCTGACTATGACTAACAAGCAACTCCACCAAATATTGTTTTACCAATGATACACCAGATTCTATATAAACCTCTATTTCTTTACATGTGGGTACATAATCTAATAATTTGATGACATATGCGTCCGCCATTAACGGAACCAACCCATCATCCAAAGACATGCCAAGGATCCTAAAACGCATGAACAATATCTTATTATCATTCCCTAAACCTAGTTCATTAAGCATTCCATACAACTCATGAATGGAGAACATGTCACAATCTATTGGGTCGACTTAATCTAACACAACAAACTTGTATCGTATTTCAGGTGGTTTGAAAAACTCACCATTGTGGTGGATTTTCATGATGAACAGGTTTGGATAAGAGCTGAACAAAAAAAAAATTAAAAAACAAGCAAAACAATTTTAAAATTCAACGTAACATGCTTCACAATTTGCATGTTAAAAACATTACATTCGAACCAACAAAATCATAAAAATCAACAAGAAACAACAGCATCCCTACATTACGAAAAACCAATATTGATCTCCTTCATAGTATCCCGTCACAATACAAACATACCATCCCTACATTACGGAAAACCAATATTCATCCAGATCAAATAACCATACAAACTACAAAAGTAACCCAAAAATATCATCCTAATCGTCTCAACCCAAGCTTCTTTAAACTCGACAATAAATGCATATGCAGACCTTATAATTAACAGAAAACAAACAACGACTTATGCATCCTTCTTCCATGGGTATCATGTTCTTTAAATAAATAAAACAAATTACTAATATGAAGTGCAAATTCATAGCTAAACAACTAATCATTAAAGAAATCAACAAATCATCAAAACTCATAAAGAAAATCAAACGATCAACAAAGCATTAAAAGTCATACCAACCACTAAATCCTATTTTATAACAATGATCCTTAGTTTTGACTTTTGGTTACTGAAATAGTCATCACCGGATCATAAATAATGTTAGGTCTAGGGTTCATACCCAATTGTGTGATAGAAGACCTCAAAATTAGTCAATGAGAAGATTAAATTTAAGAAAATCAATGTTACATACCTTTGTTTTTCTCACACCATTAAACAATCGCATCTGATTTAGTCAATTAGGTTTAAAGAGATGATGGGCTTGTTTGGTTGAAGCTGTCTTAAAGCTTTTTAAATCTGTAAGCTTTTTATTTATGTAAAAAAACTCTTTTAAATTAAACATCTTTGTATGGTAACACATGCATCAAGCTTTTAATTCAAATATGTAGCTCCAAATCAAACAGCTACTCGATGAAGTGTTTTATAAATGTTAGAGCTATTTAAAGTTAAAATTATTTTATTATCCTCCATTTGTATAACATGTCAACTTTTTCCTCGCGTTGAGTTGAATCATGGTTTCCTTTTTGTATTTCATCCATTCTTAAGACATTATATTGCATATTATTTAGTTTGTTTTATTAAATATCATGTTGGTTAACTAAACTCGATGATTAGTGTGTTACAAAAATAAACAAATGTTGGCATGGTGACAATATTGTTAATATTAGTAATATGCCATATATATTATCACCTTATGAACTTCATGATGTCCGTTGTCATGAAAATTAAAACCGTCTTTTAATGAGCATCTAATAAGATTAAACGAATCTAGAATGATATTGCTACATCAATATAGAACGCATGTCAACAACTATTATCACTACAACAATATAAGGGGTTAGGGTCAACATTTTCGACCTTAAGTTACAAAGGGTGTCGACCCAAAGTACTTAGGGTCG
>BQNB010055162.1:27017-39231 GCA_026074375.1 Tanacetum coccineum
ATTTTACGGCAGTTTGTAACCAGCAGGTTGTGGGGTTGATGGTGAATTATTTTTGGTCATAAGGCACCTAGGAAATCCAATATGGATGTGGGCATATGTCTTAAGTGTAAGTGGTTCTTTGGATAAGGTCGTATCTCCTCCGGGTGAGTGAGATATCGTCATTTTTCGAAAACTAGTCAAATCTGGTATACAATTGGGAAAAGGAGTATAACTCCATATTTTTGTAATAACTTTTCAAAAGAAAATTTAGGTACCTGTAGAAGGCTCTCAGGGCTATCACCTCCAAATGGTAAGCATCATTAAATTTCTAATTACGCCCATTTTCGTAAACTACAAAAATTTGTCAAAATTTCTTTGGGGGTTGCTTTGGGGTAGCAGCTTGTTGGATACGTTTCAAAATATTTTTGGTCTATGAAAACCTGGGAAATTAGACTAGGAGGTAGAGAAACCTCTTAGGTACATGTAGGAATTCGGATGGAGTCATATTGACGCCCGAAGAATGAGATATCGCCGAAATGGCAAAACTAGTCAAAAATTGAGACCAGAATTTGAATGAGTAATAAGTTCAAATTTTTTTATAGCAACACCTAAATATGTAAAACTGTAAGTTCTAGATATTGAACAAACTTATATATGAGCGGTCGTTTCAGCCTTTGTGGACACACGGTTTAGGAGATACACTCAACTTAGTGGAGCGATAAAATTCTGGAAAGTTGGCAGCCTTGATAGATAGGGGTAAAATGGTAATTTCACCTTGGATCCAAAACTTTCTAGGCAGTGAGCCCTATGTTTCTGGAAATTATACTCAAAATGGTTTCCGTAGACGAAAACCTCATACTTTTATCGTCCCCGTACTAGTAAGTCGGAGGATTTCAAGATTTAGGTTTATTGGATTGAGGTTATTGTTGCCTCAGAGTTTTATCTTATCACCGGCATGGTAATTGTGCACTACTTAGCTATTACTTTTAATTTAGAACTCTGGGAGAGTTCATGTATATGTAGTTTATGTATTAGAAACTTAGAACCGTTACGATTGGATGTACTGGCTCTGAAAGCCAATGATGTATCCCTTTTGGGGAAAATTGGTATGTATGTATGTTATTTTCGGCATTGTTATTACGATTGTTGTAAGTGTTCTCGGTTATGAGATATAAGGAGGTGTCATTGTGTATGTTGTACTATGAGTGAAGCCTGGAGGTCGTGGTTACCCCCGAGGCACTCGACTTGTGTGAGATTGATTTGACCCTAAGTGTTGGGTGACTTCAATTGGCGAATCTTTCGCATGTGTATGTTACTTGCTTGCATTATCCATGAGTGGGTATTATTTTTGGTACTTGCTGTGATCGTTGACCAAACTATATCAAATGATGTCTTGCGAATTGATGATTTTAAAAATTTGGGGATCGCAATAACGAATTTGTGTGTTGGACAAATGTCGTTGCGCGAATTGTATTGATTTCGTTGTATAAACTGTTTGTGTAAACCATGGAAAAATGTGTTTTCAAAATTTCATAAACTGACCTTGTGGTGTCAAATAAATCTTCTTTTCAAAAAAAAAAATTCTTTAAAAAAAGAATGGAAGATGGAATGATGCTATCTTCTTTTCTTTCTTTTAAAACAATCATGTTTTTATTTTTATTTTATTTTATTATATCAAGAAAATGACTTACGCATGTAGCGTATGGAAAAGAAATGTTTTGACGAGGAAAGACATGATGTCGTTTGGTCCTCAATTATGTATAACCTGATCAACTATGCATAATTTAGGAAGAACCACGTTATGTCGGATAAATCGTCACCCTTAAAACGCTTGGTAATTGAGAATAAATGTTTGGGTAAAACGAAGGGAAAATACCCACGGTATTGTTCGGAACGAGTGTGTCTAGAAAGGAGTGAAGTCTAGTTCATGGTAATTAAGATTGGCGGTTGTTATGGAGACGTGGCAAGACCAAGTATAGTCGGTGTGCTAGTAAGCAATGATAGATTTGAGCTATCAAGGGTGTAAACCTGATACCGACACTGAGAAGGGATCTTCTTGGAGATGTAAAGATTCCTAAGGTGGGTGGAAGCTGAGATGGTTAGTCACGAGGTTTAAGGTAAGAAATAGAGAAGACTGACGTATGTTGCCTTTGTTGTATCAACTGATGGCCGTGAAGAAGACTTCTTTCCCCGAAACGAAGTGTAGTGGTAGTATCATTGTAAGTATACATGATGTCGTCGAGGATTAGAATAAGGCGCTAAGCGACACCTGACTTAAGGTTAGTGATCCTTACTCCTTGACGTAACGGCTTTATGTGCGTATGGAAGAGCGAAAAGATTGGAGACTCTAAACGAATGGTGACATCCGTTTCCATCGCTGGAGGAACAATCGAAGTAGCTAACGCCTTAAGTTGAATGGTATTGAAATAAGAATGTGTATGGTCATCTCGATTTGATAAGTTAAGTCATCTAGAATTCAAGGCCATGCGATAGGACCGATTCGGTTATGTTAGTCGCGATGCGTGAACGTTGGAATTTTTATTTTTATTTTTATTTTTCGTCAAACGAGCAACGAGCCCATGATACTCAGATACTTTCTAGATTTGTTTTCGATTTGTCTTTTGACGATATGTGCTTTAGCGGAAATCATGACCGCCGAATTATGTGCTCTATGTGTCTTATGTGCTAGGTGCCTTTGATTGGTAGCAAGCGTATTGATCGCTTTTATTTTTCCGTGATATGGCTAAGGACGTAAGTGATGGGTATGTTTATCCAAATATGAGAATTTAGGACGTAATAAGGTGGGTGGACATGCCAAAGACTTGTTGACGATGTGGGCTTGAAGTACCTATGATGAGTGGAGTGAGGACTAATTAGAATTAGCGTGTTTATGTTGGAATTATCGTCGAGGTGGCTTGACTCTGTGGCAAGCTCGGTACGATGAGAAAAATGTGACCGGAGGGGTATAAATCTAAGTGTTAGAATGAATAATTATGTCGAAAGCTCCAAAGGAAAGCGAATATGAATTTATTTTTTTTTTTTAAATAGTCGTTTAATGCTGGTTAAAAAGCCACGGGCGGGCAGGCGTATGATTGCCTTAGTATGAGGCCAATTCACTCGGTCATCGTGTAAAAGGATGGCGAGAGTAAAATAGAGTACTTAAGTGATTATGTGGGCATGTGTAACAATATCGTAAGATGATTAGGAGATCTAATGTGTTTCGTATTATTTTTTGCAACCGGTGAGGCATTATTAAACGAGACCGGAAGGGCGACATGTGTATTTTGGTTTTGAATAATGATGAGTATTTTAATTTGGATAATAATATAATTATATATATATCAAATTTGATTATTGACGTCTATCTTGGTTTTATTTAGCGACATATATTTTGGATTTTCGGTAATGAAGTGTATTCTCGGTTTTGAATATTGGTATAATTCCGTATTTGAGTACGACATATATTTTGATTTTAATTAACGACTTAAGCTTCGGCCTTGGTTTTGATAAGCGAGGTGCGCTTGGTTTGTTGTTTATATGATCCTCAACTAAGTTTGGATCGATCATCCATTTTAGAAACTTTTCTCATGAGAACGACGTAATAATTATTTTAATCGGAAATATTCCGTGACGTATATGTCCCTTATGAAGAACGCGACTATAAAAGTTAAAACGACGTGATTTGGCTTTGTCGAATATATTTTCACGACTTGTATTTACCTCTTTTGATAAGAGCTACCATGGTTTTGTTTAGATTTCACGAATATAATTTACCGCTTGTTTTGTTGACTCTCCATCCGGAATAGTTAAAGCCAGTGGAGATCATATCTTTTGTTTAAATGAGAACGCACAAGCTCCGCGTGATTACGGATGAAGCCGTTCGCTGCACACAACAGAATACGATCGGTAGACAAGTAGAAAAGGACCGAGCACCGAGGACGGCACTCTTTAAGGTGGGTTGGAATGTAACAACCGAGATTCACGACGATTATGACGATCGCAGAGTTCGACGTCCTTTTATTATTATTTTACGGCGTTTTCGTTAAGCGAACGTCGACATTTAAATTTTATTTGTCGTAAATAATTATTTTTCGGTATTTTATTACGAACGGAAATTTAAAATATTTATTTTTGACGTTTCGCGAGTCGACGTTTGACCGCGCGTTCGTTAATCGTTTCGAGCATCGTAAAAATTTACGACGCGTCTCGTTATTATTTTTTTAAGATCGTAAATTTATTATTTTTACGAATGTCGACTTTTTTCCTTTGTCTTGAGCCGGACTCGCATTTTTAAAGTATACACATTTCATTAAACGTTTTAAACCAAGAAAACTATGACGGAAATAAAAATATTTACGAAAGTAATATGAGAAATGTTGTGGTCGGTTAAGTTAGACAAAACAAACACCCTTATGTATTGGTTATGAAAGAAATAAAGGATGGAGGGACTATTGTTGCCAAAAATCAAAAGATGTGCAAGTATATATACAAGTTATACTTCCACTTTTCTTATAATAAAACACACACTAAAATTTTTGTCTCTCTTTCTCTCCTCTTTGTCTGGTCGAGCACCACCACCGTCGCTTAATTACCGACATGCAATATAATCCGAATACAAAATATTAATCCTCTCATTAAGGCCTACATATCCCACTAAAGAAAATGCACATGCATTAAGTTTTGAAGAGATTAGATTTTTGGTTCGTTCTTGGGGGGTTTCGAGTATAAGGGTGTGTTTATCATTGCTAGATTAATGTTTTGAGCAAGTGGTTTGATCGAAAAAGTTTCCGGTTTGGGTTGTTGGTGTCTCGTCCGTACGGTTCAAGTAAGGGAGAACCATAGTCGAGTTTTGTTATTGATATGTGAGTATTTTATTTACTAGTTCAATAATTGTTTTTGCGATTTGAATTGGTTTCAATGCGTGCATGTGATGAATCGGGGAAAAGCTTGCGTAGTTAGAATAGATCGTGTGCGAATCGATTAAGTGGTTTATGTGATGTTCATATGTCATTATAGACATGTTTTGGTAGGGTTAAAAGTTTAAAAATGATTTTTAAGGTGTTTATTAAATGGTAAATATAAGCAGAAAGTTTGGCACGCAAAACAAGGGCCGATAATTTGTAAAATCTGATTTTTAGACTTTGAGGTATGATAAAGCATTCCGAGACGATCGTTTTGATATAAGGTAGAGCTTCTTACTCCTAATAACGAAGAAACTAGAGCGAAAACAAGTTTTGAATAACTTATAAATTTCAAACAGCACTTTGGTAATTTATACTTGCTGATCTGATTTTCGATCGAGTCCGTTTCGGCCTTCCGGCGAAACACGAAAGTTGTCCGGAATGATGTTTTCTATAAAATCTCTTTTTGGTCAAAGTCACGAAAACGTGATATAGCGGGTCAAAACCGATGGTCAAACTGCTGCGTTTTTATTAAAAATACAAGTTACAACAGATTCTTGCAGGGGCATTTGCGTTATTTTCCGTCTAGTTTCGGGTCTCGGCTAAAACTAAAAAGTTGTCCGGAATATCGTTTCGCATAAAATCTCTTTTTACTCCGAATCGTGAAAATGTGATTTAGAGGGTCGTTTGGCGCAGGTCAGATTTGGGTAAAAATATATATAATTATAAAAGTTAAAGAAAGTCAAATGTTGACTTTAAAAAGTCAACGGGTTAATATGAGACTTATTGAATGTTTAATAATAATAAATAAAATGCTATTATTTTTACGAGTTTATAACAAATTAGTTTAACGAGTTTTGAACGGATATAGTTCTAAAAAAATAGTAAATTACGGGAATAATCCGATATGGGTAATTATAACCATATAGAATGTCAAAAAGTTGACGAGATAAAATACAAATATTTTATAAATATAATTGGATGCCGAGACTTACTAAAAAAATGGTAACTTTCCGAAAATAGTAACTTTCCAAAAATAGAAAGTTTCTTAAAATAGAAAGTATTCGATTAAGCGATGTATGATGTAAATAAAATAACAATCGTAACCTAATATTGTGGGGTTTTAGGATCTAAGGCGCAAGTGGATTTCTCATCACATGTATGAATATATATATATATATATATTATTTATATCCATTATTCTATATATATATATATATATATATATAAAATATATATATATATATGATTTTGTTGATACGATGTACGCATCGTTGATTCTACTTCTCGGTATAGTAATCGAGCGACGTAATTTATAGGTCGTGATCGTGTTCATCGACTTTTCGTGGATTGTTTCAATTATTTGATCTTTGGCTTTTGATCAAGGTGTCGCTTTTAAAGTTTTCAATGTTTTTAACTCCGCGAGGGGGATATATTGCTTGTTTTGTGAAATTAAACGCAAATTGTTTTTGATATTTTTAATCTGATTTCTTCACTACACTGATATATGCCTTTTTGCTGTGTGAAGTTAGTTACGTGTTGGTGTGAACGCTAATGCATTAAATAGATTTATTGGGTTTGACAACATGTCGGGGTTTGAATCCGTTGGGACAACCCTGTCAACGGACATTTGTGTGTTAGTTATTAGGAGAAAGTGCATTCTTCTAGACTAATTTGTCCTACGGGAATGAATGTGTAAGTTTCGGTACAGGACTCTTTCAGTTGAAAATCACTATTTTTTAACTTTAAAATTACGAAGCCAACGTTATACGTTTTTGCTGGAACCCAAAATATGCGTTCTATGTGTTAATTGTAAACTCTATGAATTCACTCAAGTTTGTGGACTTTTTAAGATGTACTCAGGTTATTGCTATGATTGTTTTTAGTTGGATGGGACGGAACGCGGAATATCAAGGATGGTTTGTCTTGGATGATAGTGGATGTCAATAATTAAAAATTTTGCTTTTTTTTATCTTATATTAAGTGTTTAAAAAATATAAGTCGTATGTTGTGACTTTTAGAAAATAATTTCTATATGGTATTGGGACCTATGTAACTTTGACTTTCTAAAAATGAAAACTTGTGTTTTATAAACGTAGCTTTGAAGTTTTAATGGGACTCTGTGTGTGTGCTTGTATTATGAAAGTTAGCACAACATCGTTGTATTCCGCTGCATATACGCATTTTGGGGGTAGTTACATTAGGATAACCAAAACAAACTAAAAAATGTGTTTATCTATTATGGTGCAAAATGTTGCAAAGTGAATCCATAAATAAGAATTTATCAAAAAAAGGGGTACATTACACGTTAGTCCTGAATTTTGTCTCCATTTTCTTGTTTGGTCCCCAGATAATAGAGACTCTATGGTGATGATGTGAAAGGGTGGGTGTTTAGATGTGATTAGTTCTTCTTGTTAGAACATAAAACAGAATTGGATAAGGTAACACTCATTTCCATTTACTTGTATGATAAAGCATTGGTATGGCATAGTCAGTTTGTTAGAGTTTATGAAGTCAATGTTAGTTAGGAGGTATATAAGCAAGCTATAATGGCTAGGTTTTGGTAATGTGTATGATGAGCCTATGTCTAAATTGAAAATTTTGAAACATGAGGCCACTGCTAGGGAGTATGAAGATGCATATGATAGCCTTGTGAGTAGAGTTAAAGTAAGTGAGGAACATGCTGTTAGTTTGTTTATTGGTGTACTTCCAATATAAATTGAGATGGGAGTTAGGATCTTTAAGCCAAAGACATTAGCGGATTCCTACTGTCTGACAAACTTGCAAGAGGATACTTTGAATGGTGTTAAGAAGGGTAAGAGTGCTTTTACCGTTAGTAATTCAAGATATATGATAACGCTTAAATTGAGTATGTTTTGGGAGCGTTATTCGTACATTTGTATTGGTTATTTGGTCAGTTACCTATGGTTTTATTACTCGATTATGTCGAAACACGCTTTCTAGTGTAATTGCAGCCAAGTACAGAAAAACAAGAGAAGAAGAAAGGAATAAGTGAAGTTTATCTCAAGTACAAAGAATCCCGTGTCAGGATCAAGTGCGGAAGCATCTCGAGTAGAAGAAATCTGATTATTTGATTAGTAGTTTTTATATACTAATAAAATATATAATAATATTCCAAAAGAGTAATTAAGAACTTTCCTAAAGTCTCCCTTAAGAAAAGCTCACTCTAAAAGATATATATAATATATAATACGTATATTTAACCGGGAAGAATGATCACCCGGGTCGTTTCCCCAACGACTTGTGAAATTGAAACCTTGCTTTAGTTTGTATTATGATTTGAAAGAGAGAAAAGATATTTTTGAGTATCTATAACTACTAAATAAAAGCAACAATTAAAATGAACAATTAAAAGCAATTAAACACTTAAACTAATTAACGGGAACAAATAAAACGCGGCAAATAAGCAAATATAATAAAATTAATTCCTAAAAATGCAAACTAAATTTCTAATACTAAATTAGGACAGAAGAAAATATTAAGAAAAAGAAAAACATTTTTTTGATTATTTTTGAATTTATTATGAATTAAAAACTATTTTAATCTAATTAAATTCTAAAAAAAATAGCAAATTAAGTCCTAAAAATCTAGAAAAATTATTTTTAAACTTATAAAAGTCTAAAGTAACTTAAAAACTAGGAAAACTATTTTTAACTATTTTTAAAATTAAAATCCTATTTTTAAAATTAAAAATAAAGGCTTAAAAATGAAAATTAAAATCTAAAAGTGTTGAAAATGATTTTTCTGAATGTAAACCTAAAAGTATTTAATATAATACTAAAAACTATTTTTTTGTATTTTTAAAAGTTATTTTTATATTTTTTATTGATTTTCTAAATTTTAACTCTACAAAAAATCCTAGAAATTTATAAAATAAAGGGGAAAATGTGAAAAATTCAGGAAAAGTCTAAAATGAAACAAGGATCACTAGAAAAATAAAAGGAAAAGCACAGCTTATCAAATAAGCTGTGAAAACAGCTTATTTAGCTACGACTTTTTATTTAGAAAAGAAGAGAAAGTGTTGTATATTAACTATATGAAAGAGAAGTAAAACGGATGAGCTATTGTATCACAGAGTGTAAAATGTTAGTGTTTTGAGAGGGAGGTCGTGGGTTCAAGTCTGGCAAACCCCCATTTTTTTATTTTCTTATTTTTCACTTTTTGCAAAAACTAAATATCCAAATTTATTGAAAACCTTATTCTAAGCAACTTTAAAACTACACTATTGGTCTTAAAATGCCAAATAAGCACTGAAACAGCTTAAGTATAAGCTGTCCACAGGAAGTGAGCTTTTAAGCTCACTTTTGCTTGGTTGGACTTATAAGCTTGCACAAGCTTTAATATAAGCTCATTTTGAAAACCAAAAGAAGTTCTGGATAGCTTATGATGTCTACAAGCTATTTTTAATAAGCTTCTTAACTAAGAAACACTAAAAGCTAACTGAAATTGAGGATTAAAACAGCTAACTCATGAATAAACTCAAAAAGCTCAAATTTAAGAAAAGCTCAATTGCTTAATTAGCCAAGACATAAGCTGAGCTAATTAAAACTAACTAACCTAACTATAAGCTATGAGTTCAAGTAATAAAAACGGGTCTAATAAGCTAAGCTTATAAAATTAAAAGCTAATCTAAGTTACTACTGTTTTTGGTATTTTTGGCTTTTATAGTGACTTTTAAAACTGATTTTCCTAAGATAATAATCTAGAAAATGAGAAATAAGCTTTAATCTATATTAAGCTATGTGAATACTATTAACCTACTGATTTTAAAACCCTAGATCCTAAAATTACTAGCCTAAATGAAAGATTAAAAAGACAGCAGTACTAATTGATGTTAGTACTGCTGATGTAATTTGATAAAAAGGCAAAAACAATATGCAGGTTACCTTAGTGGTTATACCTGCATAACATACTCAAAGTGAGTGTGTTTAAACTCAAAACTCACAAACCAAGCCTTGGATGGCTTGGTTCAAATTCTCTTAAGCAAAATCAAGGGCAAAAATCCCTTGGTGCTAAAACAAGAAAAATAAACCTAAAAATGTTTATGAACTTAAACTGACAGTTCAAACCAACTCATATTCTAATCAAATAAGCTAAACAAGCTAACCAAAGATAAATCACTAAATTCCTTTGACTTTTAAAAGTCAATTAGCACTAATCCAAACACCCCTTAAAAAACTTGACAGATTCCATTTAGCTTAGTATTTGAAATCTATTTATCTAAACCTTTATACCAGATATTAATGAGTTTTTAACAAGCTTAATAAACATAAAATTCATAACTACTATGCCAAATCTATGATCTACTCTGATACTAATCATCTATTTTTAGTTTTTTAGATTTTTAAAGGCAAACAATGAAAAACTAAGCTCTAATCTAGACTAGCTAAAAACATATAGTAAAACATGATTAATAAGGATCATGAATTAACAAAAATAGCCCATTTTAAGCAACCTAGATAAGCAGTTTTTAAAATACTAATAGCAAATAGGCAGTTTTAGCTTAAAAATTAAATGACAAAGGGAACTTAAAAGAAAACTTACAATTGGCTTCAGCTAAACAGAAGCATGGGATCAAATGAGATTATCAACAGCTCTGGCTTAAGCCAGTAAAGTCCTTGGGATCCCTTCCATGATTGAATCCCCTTCCAAAGCTTTTAGGTCCAAAATAGTTAAGGTTTTAAACTAATTTTAGATTTAAGGTGTAATTAAGGTATGTTTAAGCTCAATCATAAGCTTAAAGACTTATGAGAGCTATTGAGCTTATTATGAGCTTATGAGACAGAAACTTATCAATTGAAAAGAGAAGATTGTAACAAAAAACTTATGACAGAGTATTTAAGAGTAAAACTAGATTTCATTAATATAAAACTTGATTACATAACTTTAAAGAGAAATTACATAAGCTAGAAAATTAAGCTATAATTCTAAAAACTAACTACACTCAAAACGGGAAAAGAAGATGATAAATGTGTGTGTGAGTGTGCTATTTATAGCCTTTTGGTGAACCTTCTAGGCCTTGCCTTGTTGCCTACGCCCCTTTTAATCATGGACGTACAATCTCATAATGATTGGAGAGTAATTGATGGCCGTTGGATCATCTTGGGATCACACGGATTGACAAGCTGTCATTCCTTTGATGTGATGTCCTTGTGCTAGTTATATGAGTGCTTTCAGTGTAAAATGACCCTTTCCCTTGTGCTTTCAATCAACCACGTGTCATTCCTTGCTTTTCTTGACCAATAGGATGTCTTGAAGTGACGTTTTTGATCATGTCCTTTTGTTGTAGAGCCCTTGAATTGTCTAAATCGCCCTTCAATTGAGAAAAGCCCTTTGATTTTGACTGTATGGTAAAGTTAGGGAAGATGGGTGAATAGTGAAACAAATTTTCACGCCTTTTCTTTTTATAACTGAAAGGGGTAAAAGGGGTTTGAACTTTGGGGTAATTGCAAAATCAGTCCCTTTCTTTGTGTGTAATAAAAGCCTAAGTGTAAAATAACTTTTAAACTTGGCATCTTTGGGCTATTTGCAAATATAGTCCTTGTCTTTGTTTTATAAAAGATGTAGTGTAAAAAGACTTCCAAGTTTGGCAGAAATAGTCCATGTGGTTTTATAAGAGGAAAATGGGCTTTAGGGTTTTGGGCTTTTGGATCTGGGTATGGAATAAAGGGTTTAAGGCCCATTTGTGTAATTTTGGGTTTTGTCCTTTTGTTTTTGACTTTTGTTGACTGAGAATTGACCAAGGGTTGACTTTTCTTGGCTTTGCCTTTGAGTCCTTGGCTTCTTTTGTGCTCTTTCGTTCTTTGTGTCCGTGTTTGCTTGTTTTTGACGGTTTTCTTATGATTTTTGATATATCCGTACCTCCATACACAAAACACAAAAACAAGTATATTTTTGCCATTTTTAGTCTGTTTTGGGCTTAATTGGGTCATTTTAGGTATAAACGGATATGTGTATTTTACACTTATCAAAATTCCCCAAACTAAACGATTGTGTGTCCTCACACAATATTACATGCCTTATAACCAAATATCTCAAAACTTCCCCAAACTAAACCTTTGAAAAGTAGCAAAGATTTTTGTTGAGAGAGCTAAAAGATCACAAGTTATAAAACACCCGAATTCCTATTTTCAAAGATTTTTTATTTTTTATGATTTTTCTTGATAGACTATCTAACTACAACTTATTCTTGTGTTGACATAATGTATTGTTTTCATTACCTCATTGGCAACTTTAAGGATCATAGAACAAAAAGCACTTGAAAAGTGTCTTAAAAGATAACTTCATCATTCCCGATTTTTCACTTTTCCCAT